>NDXB01000671.1:36683-112139 GCA_002631895.1 Agapornis roseicollis | reverse complement strand
AAAAAAAAAAAGAAAAAAAAAAAAAAAAAAAAAAAAAAAAAAAAAAGGAAGGGGGGGGGGGGGGGGAAGAAAAAAGAAATAAAAAAGGAAAAAAAACCCCCAAGAATCAGAACATCAAAAAGGAGAAGTTTGATCATTCTTGGATTACAGAAAAGTGAGAAGCACTGATCAGCATCCTCATTTCCAGGGCTGTGCAGGCTCTGACCATGTCATTAGGTGGTTTCCATCGTGGGGCTAGCCAATGTCCAGCTGGCGGGAGCACGGCTGACAGCTCTCCTGTCTGTCTGTGTGGGTGTACCACACTCCTTGCTTTGCAGCACAGCCTGCTCTGCAAGCAAGGGAGCAAAGCCATTCTGAAAGATCAGAGGAGAAGCTCTCCCAAACCACCATTTGAACCTCATATCAGAGGTTGTGATCATGGATCCGTGGGTCTTTCTCTCCATAGGCCAAACTTGGCCTCCCCCGAAGTGTTTTTGTGGGGAGGTTTAATTCCCATAGCGTGGGGCTGGGAATGGGAACAGCTCAGACACATGCATCTTTTAAGCAGTAGCAGCTGAAACAAAGAAATTAAGTTATTTTCCAGATTCAACAGTAACAGCTGAGTACATTCCATACCTTCTGCTCCCCTAAGTAGGAAAATTTCCTTTACGCCTGGGAAACTTGCACAGTGCAAGTGTCATTCTGCATACCATGGGGACTTTGCTGTGATTTAAGTCCAAAGCAGAGGCTGTTGGTGAAGTGAGGCTGTTGAAGGCTTCTACAGCATTTAACAAGGCAGACATGAAGGAACAGACTGGTTTTACAGACATGATGGTATTAGAGGTTGCAAAATCCACCCTGCTCCTGGCTCTTGTAAAATTAGTGAGCGACATGGGAAGAAGATGGGATGTGTGTGTATCTCCTGCACGGCAGTCTGTCGAAAAACACCAGCTGAGTAATTTCCACCATCAATCAGTGCTTCTTTCTTGCCATATTCTGTATTTCTTTCCTGCACAGCTGTGCTGAGCTGTTGTGGGTTGGGGGCCAGCACTTCTGCAGTGATTTGCTGTGCATCTCCCCTTGAACCAGGAGGCAGCCCTCCGGAGGGCGGTTGCTCTTCAGCATGAGAGCCAGAAACGTGCTGTTTTTCTGAGGGTTTGATGTTTAACCTGACCAGCAACAGCAGGGATTGAATTATCTTCCCAAGGAGAAGGCAGTTCCGTGCCCCAGCCGTGGTGCAGAGAGCAGGTGTGACTGCCTGACCTCAAGACAACTTAGCTGCGGTGCCTGTGTTGAGAAGTCAGATCTGGTTCATCTGGATCTGGTTGTAGGCTCAGTTTAATTAATCTTTTCTTCAAAGGAGATTAAATTGATTGCTTTGTGGGAAAAATAAAATTCCCTGCTGCTTTTTTGTTTTCATTAGCTAGCTGGGAAAAAAAAAAGAGAAATTAGGTCGATCCAGATTGTTTTCACTTTTAGATCTTTATTAAAAATCCTTCAGTCTATCAGGTATGAATTAAGAAGCTGTAGTATAGAGTGTCCCCTCATTTTGATGATCCTAGCATGACATGTCTTGCAAAAGGAGAAGCAATAATAGAAACAAAAGTTTGCTTTACAGCCCAGTAAATGAAAAGAGATGACTACGGCTCAGGACAGCTCCATCCCTGGAAGGCCCTGAGCAGATCAAATAAAATGAGTTAAAGGACTGCTATTTCCATCTGGGATGAGTGCGCATGCACTTGGCTATACCAAGAATATCCTCTGCCCCTGGGATGTGATGGATTTACTACACTTGTCTGGAGCTGGGGTTACACATGGATGGAACTGTAAATTTTTATTCTTTTATTCCATGCTTGCACATGAACTTCTGTGATTTTGGATATCCAAAGTCTTTTGCAAATAGCCAGCTCTGTCTTCTTGCACTTAGACAAAATTTCCAGAGAGAAAAAAGGATCTCTGCAGGGAAACAGGGGGAAAACAACCTAAAACCAGAGTGGGGATCAATGAATTTTGGCCAGGTGGATGTTTTGTTAAGTTTTGGTCCAGGTGAAATTGGGTTTAAAGTAAAATATTTCACCTGGTTTGCTAAATCTTTTTATATTTAAACCTTTCTGAGTGCTGCAGAATGAGAATGTTGTTTTGAAAAGGGACAATTTTGTGGATAATTCTTTTGAACAACTAACTGATCTTTTTCCCCAAACTGAAACTAATTCTCATGGCCTCCAAACTCGATGGTCTAAGGAGTCCAATATTCATTATTTTTTTTACCCTTTAACTGGTTTGTATTTGTTTGTTTTGTTTTGTTTTTTTTTTCCCTCCATCTGAGAGCTGAGAGTAAAGAACAGAATATTCCTCTTTTCAAAACTCTTCTGAATTCCACTTTAAAATTATCCTGGGCGAGTGCTGTGTGTGGTTGTTCACTGCAAGGAGGGATTCTGCAGGAGAGCTGCTTGCTATGTCATTTGATTGCGATTTGTGTTAAGTTTCCATTTCTGGGTAACTTGCAAAGGGTTGGTAGATGATTAGCAGATCTTTTGAATAATAAATAAAATAGCCAGGTGGACGTTATGTCAACATTGTGCTTGCAGCAGCCAGCTACAACCGCCTGTAATCCCTCTTAGAGATACTTGTGTTGCCACTAACAGAGCGTGTTGGCCAGATGTACTAGCCAGCTCTCCCAGTTCCTCTTGGCCATTTAATTGCAGGAATCAAAGTTTGGCATTTGCCCATGTCTTCAGCTAATCTGCTGCCCTGCTCTTCCAGCCTGGGTATTCAGATCTGCTTTTTCATATCATGCTTTCTCACTTCAGCTATGTAGGTGGAGTTAGAAAGTTGTGTTCATCCGTGTGCTGGCTGAGAGATGTCACCCACTTCTGTCCTCGCATGGGTAGGGTATGGAGGTTACCTGCATCAATAGGAATATGAATGTGCTATGGGGATGATCTTCCATCCTGAGAAGTTGGCAACTTTTCCCTGTGTGACCACTTACCCCTTGTAGTACATGTGAGTGTAGTGAAGCAGGTCTCTGCCCTCTATGGTTTATGCCACCCTCAGCTAACATAAATGGCCCAAGGCAAGTGGGTTTTTCCATACTGACAGGGATATATATATATATATATCTCCAGGCATAAAGGTATGAATTTATTCTCTTGTCTGTACCTAGAGGGTCTACACCTCTGCTACCCATGGGTAAATTTGAAATCCAAACTGCAGTTTATGGCTAACCATCTCTTTGTGTGGCACTGCTGGAGCCTCATGTCCTCATGGAGCACCCATCGAGCCATGCCTGCTCTCAGTGTGACTCCTCCATTACAGCCTAAGAGAAAGCATTAAGGAGCTGTAGGACACGGCTGTCTTCTACAGTTCCCTTTTTTGGGACACAGCTGTAGGACACGGCTGGTTGGGGCTGGCTTTTTGGTGGGAGATGAAGCAAAGAGATGCAAAGGACCTTAGGATGCTGCAGAGAGCTTTTATTCCCCATTCAGTAACACTTCCTTCACCCAGCACACCCAGGCTTTGCACAAGCATCCCCCAACCTAACACGTGGCTCTCATCCTGATCATCAAGACCCCTGACATGAGGGTTAATCCTTCTCTGCCAGAGGCCAGGAGTGCTGATGGCTGCTCCTGGTACCCCCATTCAAACCTCCCTGGGGAAGACGACATGCCCGGGAGCCAGCATCAGGGTTGTGACAGCTAAAGATAAAAGCTCTGAAGTTCACAGTGGAAAAAGGAGTTCTTGCATGACTAAGGGCTGTTTGCTGCCCATAGTTTCCTATCATGATAACTGCAGGGTGGGCTTTATCTGGGGCAGGGATGGAGGAGGAGACGAGGGGGAATGTAGGGACCATGACATCATTGTATTTTCTTTCTGTGTGTTGCTTAGAGCATGTGGCTATGTTTATCTGAAAACCTCATCATACCCAGTGTAATTTGAGCTTAGTTTTAAGGATTTAGCATGTTTGGGAAGCCACATATTAAGAATACAATTTATCTATGTAATGTTTTCCTGGTTTTGTGGGACTCAGATAAAAAATGTTGGTGCAGGAGCTTCATGTTGAGGGAATAATTCAAATTAATGGAACTATCTGTAAAGTCCTTTTTGTCAGCAGTACAAACATACCAGCTAAGAGGGTGTGCACTGGCACTTTCTAAGTTCCAGACCTGCATGGCTCCCAAGGAATTTTAATCTCCTGTTAGATTCAGAAGGGATTTTATGAGCCTGTGCTTGCTATTTGGGGTGCATGATGGGGTCTCAGCTGCTCTCCATGCCAGAGCATGGCTGCATTTCAGATTGGGTAGGCATGACCAAGGAGATAATAGGGTGTTGAGTTTAGAGTCGCCTAGGAAACACTTGTGAAGAGCCCTGAGAGCTGTGCACCATCAGCCTTGCTGTTGCAGGAGGGACAAATCCTGCTCTTGGTTACAGGCAGAACGTCAGCTGGTTTCCAGAATACGAGTATCTAATCTCACTGTGGCTTATTGACTTTAATGGAATTTATTCTTTTATTTTTTACAATGGTGTAAGTGAGAGCAGAATTTGGCCAGAAGCCACTATAGTTCTGCATTGGCAAACAGAGCCAGTGAAATGTGCAGGAGCAAACCCACTGCAGTGCGATTTCGAGTTTTGTGATACCCAAACCCACAGTTACAGATCCAGGTTTCTCGTTTTCCAGGAAAACTAAAAGGGAGCCATCCCTCCCCGGTGTGGACTCAGCCTGCAGGTCCGTGTGTAGAAACAGAGTTTGGGGCCTTATTCCCAATTCTTATTCTTGCTTTCATACCAACCGTTTCCCCATCCTGAGCTATGCACATTGAGTTGATAAGATATGCTGCATTGTCAAGCGCTTCTTGACAAGACACATGCTTATTCTATCCGGGATGATAAAGGCCAAATGAGAAGGAATGGACAAAGCTGTCATTCCTGCACTAACGGCCAGAGTGTGACCGCTGGCTCGTGGTAACACATTCTGACTCCAGCAGCAGAGGCAGAAGAGCAGTAGCTGTGGTCTTTGGCAAGATAAGATTTTCTCCCTGGTGCCACCCTCTTAATATTCCCCGTTTTCATAGAACCATAGAATGGTTTGGGTTGGAAAGGATTTTACTATCATCCAATTCCAGCCTTCTGCCATGGGTGGGGGGTGGTGGGGGAGTGGGTTTAACACAGATCAAAGAGATTTAAAGATGTAATGAAGTATGAAGTTGTGCTTGTAGTGGTAGTAGGAAAGAAGCTGTATATGTATGCACAGGCAAGTGAGAGAGTAGGGCAAGGTGAGGACCTGGCTATGCACATAATTTCCTAACGACATCTGTTGCTATTTATGTATTAATTGCATTGCCACTGCAGTCTCAGTAGCACTGTCTGTCCTCTTTCCTTGTTCCTGGCAGTGGCCTCCACCAAATGCTGTGGAGGGAGGCATAGAAAGCAGATGTGTGGGTTATGATCCCTCCCTGACATACCTCACTGCAGGTGCTTTTGATTGCTTATGCTTGAAAGACTGCCTTAAACCCTGAATGTGACCTTTAATATTCATTCAAAAGATCTTTAATCATTAGCCATAACTCCTCCTGGTCTTGTTATCTGTATGAATGCCCAGTAGTATCATATAGTACTATCAGTTTGGACATATAGTTAATTAGTTTATGCTTTATATTCTATCTAACGAGCTTTAATCCAGCAGATGCTGTTAGCTGATTAGTGGTTTTAACTTGGACATGGTCTCCCTCTCTTACTGCAAAAAAAATGTGTTTATACTCATTGAACATATTGCAATCTACACATACATGTACAACACAGATGTGCTTTTTGGGTGCACAGCACATGGAAGGCACCTGTAAGAGTGAGCCTTGGCTGCTCTCTGGGCTGTGTTTAAATGGTAGCCGTGCACTTGGAAGAGATTTCCTTTATTTGGCAGTCTCTGCTCTTTCGTACTGTTCCAATTTGTTTTCAGCACAGCCTGAATGTAATTGAATGGCCTCTTTTATTTCTATGTAAAAAAATGTCTGGTTTACATGTCTCCTGAGGATTAGGCAGTGAATTGAAAGCAAGTGGTTTTAGAAAATCACAAGTAATACTTTAACTTTCCTCCCCACTGAAATCAGTGAATGATTCTCTAAATAAACAGGTTTACCGTCATATACATTGGGCTGGAGTGAGACAAGAGTCCTTCCATCAGCTAGCCCCCTCCAGACTGTGGTTGCACCCTGGTGGTGTGAGAAAGTTATTGTGACTTTACCAGCAGCAGAATTCTTCCTCCCTAGTGATAGGGAGCTGCTGAATTACTTCACACATGGGTCGCCTAGTCATCTGGGCTGGTGTTATTTGAAGTTGCATAAAGAGTTTAGAACAAGACTGTTCTTCCACGGCTCTTTGACTATTTTTAGTTAATCTCTGTGACTTCCCTACAGCTCTATTCCCCCTAATGCAGCTTATAGTAATAGGCAGAGACATTCACTGGGGACATTAATGACTTGTCTGTTGAGGTCTGTCACTTGCTGGTGACTGACATAGTCAGGTTGTTGGTTTTCTCCCTGAAGCACGTCAAGGTTCTTTATCTGAGTCTCTCTCTTGTTTCTTTGGGATTGCTATAGAGATTTTAGTTGCAGGTACACTTCATGGAACATGAAGTATTCTTGATAGAGTGTTTCTTTATCTCCTCACACATGCCTTGTAGAGCTGCTTTTTGAGCAGAAGTAAAAAGAAACCTTGCTCCTCTGATATCCAAGGACTCTGTTAGGAGAGAACCAAGCAGGTCTTGTATTGTGAGGGTTTAAGTCTGTACGGATTATGTGATGGGTGACAAAAATACTGTGAGGAGGAGAGGTGCTGACAGTTCGGATGATGTAAGTCTTGTAGCTCCTGTGTTACTGCATTTCTCTTAAACGGTCTGTCAACAATGCCCAGACTTTTGGATGATTTCCCTTCAGTCAGGTTTTCCTTTTACATTAACCATCACAATGTGCTGTTTGGGAGAGCATCTTGGGAAGAGCTGAGGATGCTGTACCTCACCCTTAAATGTTCTGGATTTTCTGAATGGATAATGCTGATTTTGCTTTTATTTTAAATGGATAATGCCTGTCACAAAGATTTCCTTCATGTCAGACAGAATTCAGGCACTTGGTAGATGCTACATAAAATTGTCATGGATGAGCAGACTACTATGCAGGGTCTCTCTTTTCAGTCTCCGTTGCCACAGTAACTTACAGTACTGCTGCCCAGTTAATGCTGCTTAATTTGATTGCTAAGACCAAGCCGTCAAAGAGAGACTTTCAGCTGTGCTTATGGGTTGAAACTGGGAAGCAGTTGAAAGCTTCCCCTACCATCTGACTCAGCGAACAGATACTCAGCTCGTGGTCTATTACTACACTCTATTTTACAACTCTTTAAACATATAGCAAGGCCAGGTCTCTGCTTTCTGGCTCAGATACTCAGATTAAGTGGCTCCACTGATGATTCAGCTTTTCTGTGTATTCTGTGTCATCTATTCAAGTTGTAGCTGAATGTATCATGGTAATACAAATCATGTAGCTAGTTTCTGTCATGTGTGGTCTACTTTTTGTCTCTACTGGAAAGACAGTAGAAGAAAAGTTGAACTGATTTAGAATTGATAAAAATGGAGTACAGAGCTGTTGTCTTATACTGCATTTGGTAGCTAAAAATGTAGAGTAATATACCCACTGTAAATTGTCTTCCTTCTTGGATAAGTAGGTTAAGTAGCAATAATGGTTTCAAGTCTGCCTGACCTTCAGGGAAATTTGAATATGAATCCAAAACTGGCTTTGAATTAGACAGTATAGCTCTTCTGTTGGATCTAAATGTGAATGCAGATCTAAGCCTTGGGACTTCAGTCCTCTATCTAACCATAATGGTTCCTGAGGGAAGAAATAATATAATAATAGAAGTAGTAGCTGCATGAGAAACCCAGAGTGTTGTAATTACAGGACCAGAGAGGTGAAAAGGAGAAGTTGGTATGGCATTTTGCCTTGCTGCAGGAGGCTTCTGAGAGCAGGATGCCCTGCTGCTGTTGAGAGATTTCACCTCTCAGGTGTCACCTCCCCTCCATGTGTTTTCTTGTACCAACAACGCTCTGATAGGAGAGGGGATCTACCAGGGTTGGAGAAGGAAGTATTTACAGTAGCAGATGTAGAGGGAGCTGGTGTCTGGGTGAGCTGTGCTGGGTAGGAGCAGATAGTCCAGCAGATAACTGGTCCTGGGGATCGGCATGAGAAGGATGTGCTATGGGATAAATTCAGGTTGCTATGTGGGGAACTGAAGTCCAGGATCTCCATGGTGGCACTTTCTGAGATACTGCCAATGCCACAGGTGAGTCTGGAGAGGTGGGCAAAGATCTGCAGTCTTAGTGCTTGGACGAGATGGTGCAGTCAGGGGTGCTCCTTGGGTCTTTAGGAACTAAGAACTTCCAGGGACAGGAAGAACCTGTAGATGGCTCACGTCTTTCTTTGTCAAAACAGATCAGGATTTGGAGCAAGGCTGCTGACACTGAAAAATAGAAGGGTTCTAGAGGAGCATTCAAACTGGGAGCTTGGAAGAAGGCACAGAGAAGTGCCTTGCTTGGACGGGTGCAGCCTATGAGCTGGATGTGGTTGATGCTCAGTGCACATTTGCAAAGTCTACGAGGGCTGCACACAGCAAAACTAAGTGGGAAAGACAAACCAGACTGCCTGCAAAGCAGTTGAGTGACATGCACAGAACTAGGTGCTGGATTGAAAACAAGTGCTGGAAGCTTATAAAAATAAGGTAGTGGAAGCAGAGGGCTTGGTATCAAGAGACAACCATGGTATAGCAGGTTCTCCAGGGACCTGGTGGAAAGGAAATAATTCAAGGGATGCAGTGTTACCAAGCTACCAGCTTTATAGGAGTGCTGGAGTAGGATGTATAGGCGGAGGAGTGACAGTGCAAGTGAAGGGTAATACAAAGTGCAGCAGTGTAGAAGTGTTATGGGAAAAGAGAAGCACTATAGTATCCTTGTGGGTGGAAATCCTAACTCTAATAGTAAGTGTAGTACTAGGATTGTACTACTGACACCCCTTTTTCCCCACTCAGGAAATGCTAAGTGAGATTAAAGAAGCTGCAAATTTAGGGCAGGTATTAACAGCAGGAGACTTCAACTTTCCACACAGAGATTGGGTCAATAGTATATCAGGATGAGATGTAGTGAGAAAGTTTTGAATGGATTAAATAGTTGCTTCCTAGAACAATTAATCCCAGATCCTGTTAGAGAAGATGCTATTCTGGGTTTGGCCTGAAGTGGTGCGCAGGACCTGGTCCAAGAGGCATTAGAGATAGAGCTCCCTAGTAGTGAGTACAATACAATTCGATTCAACATCGCAGCAGGAAAAAGCAGGGCACATAAATCCCACATGTGGATATTTGGTTTCAGGAGAGAGACAAGGTAAATATGAGGAAGACCAAAGAAGCAGTTCAAAAAAGTAAGAAAGCTGCATGCATCCTGGAGGCTGTTAATAATACTCTATTAGAAGCTAAGATAAAACATGTGGTGCATCAAAACCAAAGTTGTCCCCCAGATCCTTTGCAAGCTCAGTAGAGAAGTTAAACAGCCTGTTACAGGAGATGGCTGGCATCTAACAAATGGAAAGCTTGTTCAAATGAAGAGAATGGGGAAGGCTGTAAACCATGGCAGGTCAAATGCCAGCAGAAAATTGGATTTGCAGATGAAGCCAAGCTCCTTTGGGTAGTCAAATGCCACTTGGATAGTGAGGAGCTCCAGAAAGACCTCGTAAAAACGACTGAGTGTCAGAAAGGGGACAGATGAGCTTCACTGTAGATTTATGTAAGGTAATCCTGCAAGGGAAAATTAAACCATGCCTTGCATGATGCTGATCTCAAGAACTGGGAGTTATAGCTTGGAGAAGAGACATTGGAGTCATGGTTGGCAGTTATTTGGAATTGCCCTTTCTGGGTGCATTGACATCCAAAGAAGAAAACAACCCCCTGTGTGTGGTCAGGGAAGGCACTGAGCACAAAATGTGGGGTGTTACATTGCCATTGTAGGAAGGGTTGGTGTACCCATGTCAGGCTTGGTGTACCCATGCCAGTGCAATGCTGTGTGTAGGTCAAGACGGAGGTAGGGAAGTCCAGAGAAGGGCAGCTAAAATGACTGAAGCGATACAGCAGCTCTTTATGAGAGGGGACTGCAGAGACTGGACATTCAAGCAAAGGGAGAGGGCAGCTTGGGGGTATGTTGAAATTAGCAGGCAGTTGGATTAATATCCAGTGATTTTAATCCAACTGAAAGTATCCAGCTGAAAGTAAGGAAGAAAAGAAAGTAATCCATCTGAAAGAATGTTTTGTACTTGGCAGGTAGTGAGCTTCTGGAGTAAGTTTCCTCAAGTAGCAGTGAGCCTGCTGATATCAGCAGATTCAAAAGGGAATTAGACCAACTCATTGACAACAGGTCTGTGACACTGGGAATGTCTAGTGTACTAGAGGAGCATGGAGCTTCTGAAATGTGTGACCAGCCAGCAGCCAGTCTTTAGACTGCTGAATGATGGCAGCTGTTGATGATTTGCCTTCTCATCAGCTTTACTTTACACAATGATCCCATGCAAATTAAAATACTGCTTCCCTTATTTTCCTAAAGAACAGAAAGGAAATGAGAGTGGAGGTGGTTGGAGAATGGCTGTGAAAAGAGCCCTATTTATCCATATAGGAAGGGCAGGTCACGTAGGATAGTTAGGAAGTAAATGCAATGCACGGGGTATGGTGGAGATGGTGTGTGGAAAGGGTAGAGTGTGAAAGCGGTTCATGAGGAAGGAGTCAGAGAGCCTTGATGTGGGGCTGACCAGGGGAAAGCAAGAGGTGTGTGTTATGGAGGTAGTTCTGCTACCTTTGTAGAAGACAGCATGGTGTGCATTTAGGGCCATTCACTCCCACACTAGACTATAGTGTGTACATAGCATATATGTGGTTGTGTAGTAAAGAAGCATTAGCTGATTCCTGAATAAATCAGGGGTTTGGTACCATGTGGCTGGGCGCTCTAGAGGCTCCTAAAAAACTATTTTGGTGATCAGTGAAATCTGAAAAGTAAACATGTGAATTCTGCCTAATGCTGGAGCCATTAGAAATCCTCCCACCTTGAAACTAATTTTAATACAGATAGGAAAGTAATTTCCTGACAGGAAAGCTCTTAATAGAGTGTGCTAATAGAGAACAGCAAGGAGAGGACTGTGGGCTCTGGTGCAGCTTAGCAACCAAGCTGGGGAGCAAAAGGAGACCAGTGTAATGAAGGTTTGTCTGCAGTGGTTAGGGCACGGATAGCATTTCAGGATGACCAAGACCAAGCTATGGAAGAGACCCATTTGCTTTGTGGCTATGGAGATTGGTCGATGGCCTCAGTGGTTACTTATCATGTGCACTAGGAGAATAGCCATTGCTGCTGTGATGGTAAAGTCAGCTTGGAGGTCCTTGGCGAACCAGTGCAAGACAGAAAGAATAGGTATGGGTATGAGTGCATTTTTACCAGTGTTACAATGTTCTGAAATGCCTTTCCAGGCATGAGGCATCTCATTTCACACTTGTCTGTCCCTGGGCTTGATCAGAGGACTTGAGAGTCAGCAGGCCAAGCAGCAGGCAGTGGAAATGCTCCAGGAAACTCAGCATTTTCCCTTGGCTTCCCTGTTGTTTTTGCTTTCCTCCTCTCAGTTTGCAGCTGTTTGTGTTGGCAACCCTCACCCTCTGCAAGGGCTGAGGTGCTGAGGCTGGGGATATCCTTAGATCCTGTAGGAGTCTGAATTTGATGCTTCCATCTCCACTGAGGGGGCAGGATGCCTCCTGACTCCCTGTAACCTGCGTGGTATGGCTGACCTCAGACTCCAGGTCTGCAGTGTCTGGCTGCCTATAGACCTTTGTGGGTTGTCTGGCTTTTGGTGGAAGCCCTCCTGTAAGAGTCAGCTTGCTTATAATAAACTAATGAGTCATGCAAGTATGGAATTCTACAGGTTGTTGCATAAGCAAACTCCACATCTTTGACCTGATAAGGCTCGGGTTTGCTCTGGCATTTCTTCTTCTGTGGAAACCTTCATTCTTGTGTGCTTTTCTGAGCTGCCCCAAGAAATGTACACAAAAATACAGCTTCCATGGGGCAGAGGGGATTTGCTCTGCTGTTAGTGGCTCCCACATGGACCTATCCTCTCCATGCACCACAGAGCAGCGATGCTGCATTGTGGCTTGCCCCGTGTAGCATCTGTGATTCAATCTGTGCATTGCAGGTGGATGAACCCTGTGGTGAATGCCTGTTGTCCTGCAATGGAAGTGACATCAGGATCCCACTCTCAAGAATGCGTCATGGTGTCTCTATTTTGGGAAACAGGTGTATGGATGAGGGTTTGAAGAGTGTGGCGTACATGAAATCTGAGACACGTGTTTGGTTCTGTTAGGAAGGTGGAGGTTGGTTTACTTTTCACTATGTGGATGGGGTCCTTTGCTCATCCTTGGAGTTGTTCCCATGCAAAGCTCCCTTTTTCTGCAAGGGCCACCCCACTGCTGCTCCACAGAGAGCTGGAGGCTTTGCCTCAAGAGCAAGGAATGCAACAAATAATAGAACCCCTTCTAACCATGTCCTAGCCATGTAGAAAAATTGTTACCCTCCAGAAAGCAATGTATCATCATATCTATTTATATAGAGTCTTCCACTGTGGATGCTTCTTACTCATCTGATTTCACTTTTTGAGGCAGTTCTGTCATTACATTTCAGGCCAGGTTTTGGTTGACTTAGAGGGTGGCAATGGCTCCACCATGAATTCATTTGGACACACAGAAAAGGTCTCACAGGACTGAAGATTTCATCTGAGTTGGAAGCACCAACACGAATCCCTAGGATCTGTACTCCAAAACCCTGTAGGGGAAATCTCAGTTTCTTTCTGACTTGGTACCCAGGGTGTAAAATGCAGTGGTACCTCTGGCCCAGATGCAGTGGGCAGAGATGGAGTAGTGGGACTGTTTAATTAATTGGTAGTCTCTTAAGGCTATGGAGGAACCATGTGTAGTGACAGGGAAATAGAAATGTGATCATAGGATCTAGAATTGACTCTGATGGCTACACTCATCCCAGCCTATAAGCAAGACTTGCTTTGTCCAGTGCAGGAAATCAGACCAGTGCGCTGGAGGCAGGTGTTTAACACTTCCCTGCTTATGTTTAGGTTGTGGCAAGAGAGGAAAACTTGGTTTTCCAGTAGAAGAACAAGGAGAGTTTAATTAACCAAATTATGGTGACCTAAACTTAGTTTCCTCAAGTCAGAAGAGGCTGGTGCCAGCCAGGGTAGCACTCCCGTTCCCTGTGGAGCTGATCAGATTCACACTAAGCCAGAAGCTGGAAATGTGCATTCAGCAGAGAAAGTGTTACATAGGATTTTGGAAGGAAAATATTTTCTGCCCTTTTTGTAAAAGAAACCCAACTGTTCTGTGCCTCACGAGTTGTGCTGCACCAAGCCTGAGCTTTGCTCAGCAGAGCTGGGGCTGGTGGCTCCCCAGCCCTGGAGTTTGCAGTGGGAGGTGGGCACAGAACAAAGTCCCAGAGTGTCTGTCACTCTGAATTTGGCTCTGCTGACTGTTTCCTTTGCTGCATCACAACCACAGGTCTGGCAGACCTTCACCTGAATGGTATTTGATAAGCTTAGGTCCCCAGGGGTGAATGTATTTCATAAATGAAAAGACTGCAGTATCTCCAAAGACAGGAGGATCTCCAGGGATCCCTCTGCCTGTTCTTATGAGATGGGTTTTAATTCCCCCGCCAGCATGGCCTTGGCTCCCACAGATGAGATTTCTTTACCTAACCTATTAAAAGACAGATTAAGATCTCTTGCAGAGGTCATTTAGCAAACAGTGAGACAAATTGTCAGCCCTACTCTAAGGAATACTTGTTTTCCTCTCATTCCACAAAACAATCTGGGGAATGCTTTTGGAGTCAACCCATTTCCAAACTTAACCCTCTCATCCCCAGCAAAAACAGTCCATGTGCTGCCCTCGTGCCTGGGATGGGGCAAGCATGACTCCAGCCTTGGCTTCCCAAGCTGCATTGATTCGCTGGAGCAGATAGAAGGGTTTGTGTTGTGTGTGTGGGTACGCTGTGATGAGAGGGTGACTAAACCTGATGGGTGTGCAGTTACATAAGTTTGCATCAGCCTGTACGTTGTATGTAAAGCACAGGGATGACTCAAAGGCAGGAGCTGCAGTGGCACGTAAAGTCTGCCAGCTGACAGTGATTGACAGCCTGCGGCGAGGCTGCCAGGTTGATGCTGGGTCTCATTGGGTGTCCCCCTCACTACCATGGGTGCTGGGGGTGCTGGCCTCTGCCCTATGGAGGTAGCAGGGAACACGGGGGGCTTAGTGTTGAGCCTATGGGGATGCAAACAAGTCAACCAGTGAGTCAGCATTAGGTGGAAATCCATTGTATGTGGGGGCTGTTGAATGCAAAACAGCTGATAGGAAAATGGCTCCACAGTGGTGAGTCCACCACTGTCCACAAGAGGTGAGATCATGTTTAGATGTGATGATAAAGGATGGGCTACAAGCAAAACTCAGCTGCCAGCCCTGCCGAGCTTAGGATACAACCCAAAAGTCTATAGCAAGCCACTTTGGATCACTGTGAAAGATTTTGCTGGTAAGACCTCTCTGTTAAAGGAAAAGAAAAGAAGAGACTGTTTTATCTGTGACTCAGTGCATTCTTTATGGCAATCCTCAATATTGTACCTTATGCTTTCAAAACTGCAAGATGTATAAAAAGAAAATCTAAATTTTTAATATTCATCTTAATTTTCTAGGATTAAGTTATGGAGCTGAGATTTCTGTGCTTTAATTTTTTCTTTCAGTAGAGGTCAAAACCTTATATGACAAAAAGAAAAGCAAGCGGCACCCCATCCCACTTTCCCCCACCCAGTTCATAAAGCCTCACTGGATGGCTCACTCCAGGAGTCAGGGCGTTTGGAAAAGGACCAGGAATCACAGGACTGGGCAGTGCCGGCACTGCCTCAAATCCCCTGGTAATAAACACACCGACTGAGGCCAGATGGTAAAAGTGCATTTTTATAATGTTTTATGTGGATTAATGATTTCAATAAACATTTTTCTCACTTGTATACATTTGAGGCAGCATTTGCACGTCTGAGACAACTCACTGAGCTTGCCCTGGCTTTCTCAGTGGCTGCACTCAAAGGCTATGTTTGTTTGATCTGCCTCAATCCCCTCTAATATGTCATCCTTATTAGCCACAAGACTGTGGTGAGACAGCGGTTGCTGATCCCTGAGGGGTCTGGTTTTCCCTTGATGTGTCTCTAACTCCTTTTTGTAATAATGAGTGTTATTTGTACATGTGGAGGGATTAGTTAATGACCTGTGATGCACAATCCACTGGGGCACGGCTCTTTAGTGACTCCTGTTATGTGATATGCTGCGGTGATTTCTTGAGTGCTTTTACCTTCATTAATTTTCAGTGGTGGTAAAAATAAGTATCACTGCCCTCACTTCAAGATGGGAAAACTGAATCATTTTTTGGTGGATAAATAACAAGAGATGCAGCAAAATAAAGCAATTTACTGTACATGTGGCATTCAACAAGACACCTTTCCTCAGGCATGCACTTGTAGGGACAATGGGTGTCCTTTTGAAGGGGGCAATTGCTGAGAAATGAGCTTAGCCTAAGAGAAGAGGTGATTAGGTTGGCATAGGTGAGATTATTTGTGCCCACATTTCTCATGACTTTGCCTATGAGGTTCTTTGTAACAAGAGTGTTTCGAAGCCTCTGGTGTTGGATGCAGGAGCTGGTCTGGTGGCATGCTCAGGTTCATGAGGTTGGGGCTCAAGCCCATGCACATTGCCTATGCTTTCCCCAAACTGTCAGAAATGGTTGGAGCAGTTACTGAGGGAAAGCATGCCAGCATGAAGACTTTGTAAGCCCTCATTTTGTCAAGGAGTTTTCCTGCTTTTTGTGCAGTGTCTGTGCTGATACTTATACCCATGGTCACCATGTTGCATGTTCTGAGTTCCCATCAGCCTGATGTAAAGTGTTCATCCTAGGATTTACTCTGAGGGTGGTATACAGCGTCTGGGAATGACTCATACAACCTCTGTACAACACATCTGCTCCTGGCCAGATGTAAAATTAAACACACACTTTTAGTGTTATCTTGACCTAGACTAATGTTGCTATTTCTGGCTTTTATGTCAGAGGCACAAAAATCCTGGAAGTCATTGATGGAACAGACCTATGAGATCATCCCTTCCACCCACAGGATTGTTCCCTGCAAAATATTCTCCATCGTTTTGTCCAAAGCAGTCAAAATTCACTTAAGTGAGGGAGATCCTAATGCTTCCCCAGGGGGACTCTTACATCTTCCTCTGTGCCAAGGAGGACTCATTCATCCCCAGTCTACAGTCCAAAGTTAACTACTCTGTTTAAACCTGCCTGTCCAAGTACAGACCCCAAGACTCTTCCTGCTCTTCCTGCTGTTTGTACCCAGCACGGTGCAAGAAGAGATGACCACCGGTGAGTTGAGCACAAGCTGCTCAGCCACCTGTAATGGGATGAGTTTGCGACCAGCCCTCAAATAATTGCCATGGGGCTCCCTGACTGTATCACTGTCACAAGGGTGGTTTAAGATTGCAGTCCTTCCATCCTGGGGCTGCATCTCCTCCTTCCCTCTGAGACACAGACCTCCCACAGGGCATGTTTTTATTCCCTTGAAATATCTCACTTGCTGCTTCATAGGATGTACAGACCCAGACTGATAACTCTGTCGTGTTTCCTGTCGAAGAAAAAGGCAAAATTCCCACTGAATGGGAGCAGGCTGCAATTAAGTGGGTGGTAGCTACCTGGTGGTAGCTAGATGGGTTGAACCATCTCAGTATGTCCATATGGTGAGGCTCCTGGGCAGGGGTACTGGGAACACCCACCCTTCCATCAAACTTATCATGTCTGGGATACTGCAAGCTATTAACAGCCTCTGCTAACGAGTACTGTACCATCATTGAGAGGTTTATTTTTAATATAAAATGCAGTTGCAAAGAAGAAAGTCCCCAAATAACGGATTTTATAGATATGTTGGAAAAGAAAATAGTCTCTGTCTGCAGGGCAGGGATTTGTGTGCCAGGTCTCCGCTTTGATCTGGCTGTGTGCCCCATCTCACTCTCACATCCCTTGGGAGTGGAAATGGAAACCTCTGTGCTGAGCTCTGGCAGTACAAGTGGATACCAGGGAATGTTTTTTGCCAGTACTTAGCAAAAGCCAGCTCTTGCTTCACTGCAGCAGTTAAACACATCAGTGCACTGAGCCTGTACAGCCCTCCTGGCACTGACTGAATAGGTACTTGTGGTTTCGGGGGGGGGTTTTTTTGCACAGTGGTCATTTTCTTCCTGGGCTTCTGAGCACTCATCTGTGAAACATGAAATTGCCTGACTCCGACTCTCATCCCTGGGTTGGTGAGATCCATAAGCTTGCAGTGAACAATATTTTCCCTCCTGTATACATGGAGGAGTCTTCAGACTGCAATCACTCAGCAGCCAGAAATTTTCAGCTGCCTTTCCTTTATGTTTGTTTCCAGTGGGATTTGAACATCTTTGAAAAGTGTAAATTTACAGCCAAGGATCATAAAATGAGGCCCTGCTCTGTCACCTTCCTTGGGCAAGCTTTACATAGAGACCACAGTTTTCACCTCTGCAGCACTACCACAGCTAAAGGACCCATCCAAGATGCCCAGAACAGCTCCAGGCTGCACACAAGGGATGTGCCAGGTTATTCAGTGCCTATGTTCACACTGAGGGGATCTCTTGCCAGATAGCAAATCTGAGCTAAACTGAAATCCTGGAGCTTTGTGCAGGGCTGATGGAGCCCCTCTCAACAGTTACAAGATGCTGATGCACAAGTGCTCGGAGGAGGGAGAAGATTCTCGTGTCCATGGACAAAGCTGTTTGATTTTAAGCTTGTTACTGAAATTTGCTTCTCTTGCTTGCACACCCCAGGACTTAGCTCTACCTTCCTCCATGGGGCTGCCTCTCACTAGCAATATTGCCACCTCTCACTCCCTATTAATCTTCCCTTATTCATCTTTTACAAGTTGCTCCCCATTTGACTCAATCCAACTTTTAAATGTAAAATTATTCCCTGTAACAAAAGAATATAAACGTCAGTTCGCATCAGAGTTTGGCTCTTTAACAACTGAAAAATATGGGGAAAATATGCAAAAGTTCTTTATTTCTACATATAAAGCTCAAACACTTGGAGCATATGGGGTCATTTTTCCAGGCTTCCACTGCCAGGCTTTACGGTGCCTGCATCCATTTCTTACCACCCACAAAAGCAGCTTTCAAAGAAACCCAGGCTTAGTCATTAGTGTCCTTAGCTGTAAATTTTGCTCTTTGAATTTCAAGCTGCTTCTTTGCATAGCACATTTGTGCCCATTCACTGAAGCGTGGATCATTTGTTTTATTGATACATCCACGGGACAAAGGACCAAGTCACAGGGAGCCTGCGGTTGGGGTATTGAACTTGTGCCTCTCAAATCATTGCAGCATGCCCCAGGCTGGCAGGGGAGGACAGCCGTCCCAAGCTGATGGCTTTTGTGCAACGATTTGGAGGTCACAATTGCCCTTATAGCAGTTGGATGCCTATGCTGCAAAACACCGCTGGAGCTGTTAGAAGGCTGTATGGAAGATGCTCTACTACAGGTCATCACAGGGCCTTGCTTTACAGGCTAGCAGCAGCATGCCTCTGTGGGAAAACTACGGCTGCTTCTCTCTCCTGTGCCCTGCAGACAGACTCGCTGCCTGTTGTACAGTGCAGACAGCCTTTTGTGATGGTATTATGAATTCTAGACCAATTATTCTGGCTACACTCATGCAAAATTCAGAGAAATCGACTGTCGGAGCAAAGCCCTTCCTCGTTTCCCAGCTAACAGTGGAACCATGAAATCTCTTGAGTTTTATTATACAATTACTAAATGACCAAGAGGCTGAACCCTTGCTTTAAGTGGAAGCCTCAGTGCAGCCTCAGCTCTGAAGCTTCTCTCCACTTTTGCAATTACCCATTTACAGTAAATAAGAGAATACGATATAATGGACTCACAGAAACATTGCTGTTAATTATTGGCAGTACTGTAGACTCAGCTGATATTTTTCTTTATTGAAGAAAGTTCTCAACAGCAGTGCAAACCAGAGTGCTTCTGGCTTGAACAAGGTCAGTGGAGTGCCTGGTGAAGACCTCAGTGTTCTCCCAAGGCCATTAGCTACATCCATTTGTGTGTAAGAGAGGGAGTCAACCACAAACCCACCACACTTGTGGGCATGCTGATGCCCCTGGGAACTCCCATGCTTTCAAGACAATGCCAGCATTTGTGGGGACACAAAGGGAGCAGGATCTTGCTTCTCATAAAATCATAGAATCGCAGAATAGTTTTGTTGGAAGGGACCTTAAAACTCATCCAGTTATGGTCCCCTGCCATGGGCAGGAACACCTTCCAGCAGGTTGCTCCAAGCCCTGTCCAGCCTGGGTTTGACTAAAACCGGTGAGTTGAGCACTGATGATTTGTAGCTTCTGAGGGCTTGTCCATGTGACAGACACAAGTGTTATGGGGCCGCCACTCTCGCCCCAGTACCCAGACTGGTTGGCTTACAGCCCCCAGAAGGGTTTGCCAGGTTGGGTACCCACCCAAGGTGATGTAACTAAATTGCATCTGGAGTAAATGAAGTTGGGGTACCTTTGGGAGATCTCCCTCAGGTCTCCTGCAGAACAGGCTGTATCCAGTAGCTCACATGAGCAAAAGTAGTAAAATTTTGGCCTTTAGGCTCAAAGCAGGTGGGTGTTCTTTTTCACAGCAGTGATGGGGCTGAGGTGTTGGGTAAGGATTGGTTGACTCCAGAGATTTGTAGCACCAATTCAAAGGTAAACGTGTACTGTTCCTTACCGTTCAAGCTAAATAACCAAGATCTCTGAACAGCATTCCCATATCCAACTGTCTGAGTGCAGGTAAGTGCCATAAGACATGATTCCACCGTGGATTACTTTGTGGTGCAATCCATCCTTGCTGTTTCACAACCTGGTATTTTTTGGGCAGACTCTTTAATAGAAGTATTTGTTTGCAGAAGCAAGAAAGGGCTGTCTCTCTGCCACATACTTGTAATGAATAGAGGAATGAAAGGCATAATCTGATTGTTTAATGGAAACAAAACAGAGTATAAGTATAGGCAGAAGAGATGATCAGCCACAGACAATAGGGGGTATTTGCAGTGTAGTGCTTTATATAAATAAAACGATACAGATAGTTCCTGTGAACCAGTGGCATAAACAGATGATTAATAACAATAACATGCCAGTTCCAGTTGGCAGAAGATGCTCTTTAGCATTGGCACGTAGGTGCTGAGAGCTGAGGAATTGGGAGTTTTGTGTATTGTGTGGGTACAAAGTCAAGATGTGGTTCTGTGGCTCTGGCAGGAGGTTTATTAGAATGAAACCTATCTTTCTTTTGGCTGCATTGTTTAAAGGAGATAGGTGTGGATTGGGTGCTGGAAGATGTTAGCTTTATTTCTGTTTCTCACAATGATTCCTCACATTCCCATCTCCAAAAAGTATGATTGTTCACCACCTCTATATGCCAATGAAATGGGGATCACAACATCAGTTATTTCACAGCAGTATTATAAGCTAGAATGAGTAACATCTCTGAAGTACTCTGAGGGTAGATGCAAAGTCTTTTCATAAGAGCTTATGATTCCAGCTAGGAAACAGTTTTGTGCAGTGAATGCTAGGGTTAGAAAGGTGTGAAGCCAATTTAGCTTTCAAATGCAGTGGGCCTTGATGCTGCCCCAGATAATCTGTGAATTCAGGTCCTTGATGCTGAGTGGTTCACCAGAATGAGACTCTGCCAGGCACTTGCTGAAACCCTCAGGACTATGCACATAATAATACAACACAGATCAAAATTCATGGAACACACAGGGTCTGTGGTTGATTTTTTTATGCACCTCCTGTGATCTTGGAAGACAAAAATAAATCTTCAGGCTTTATGAGCATGAACTCTTTCATTGGGAGAACCTCTTACTTGCTGATTGGAAGCTTTTTACCCTATGAAAACCAGCAATCATTTCAGGAGTTGTGGAGTTCATCACAGCGTTAGTGCTGCAGCAGAAGCTATTTTGCTGTTTCAAAGTTGGAGTTCTACAGTGGGACCACGTGTTTGTGATGACTAATTTCCCACTCTTATCTGAGAGTTACTTAATCTCAGAGTTTGCAGTGGGATAAATGGAACAGGGATAAGGGTGATAGTTTGCAGCTGTCAAGGTGAAAAGAGAGAAAATACCCACATACTGCACTAGGCGGGCTCTTAAAAATGTGCTGCTTTTGCCAGGCAAGATAAGGTTTCTATGTAGCTGCAAATTTACAAGAAAGATGCATGTAAATGTCTTAATGACACAGACATAGCCTTCCAGCCTTAGTTCCCTATGAAAAGTGGCAATAAAAGCACATTCCTATATCCTTTAGGGTGCTTTGGCACTGGGCTGGTGGCGGTTGTAAAGATACACAATGCTGAGGTTATGTGGTCGTGGACATTCAAGGATCTAAGACAACAAGCTTGTTTCTGGCTATTGCTCTTTTCCCTTAAACCCATTCCATCCCACTTGGGAAGAGTAAATGCAACCTACAGATAACTTTGGTTCCTGCTCTAAGGAGTGTGAAGCCATGAAAGAGGGAGTTACAGCTCCCTAATCAGAGAGTTTTGTGTTAGCTTTGGCCATAGTGCGATGACCTAAGAGCTTGTAGAGACTTATGATGAGATTCATCTGCCCAAGCATGGGCAGATACCTATATAAGAACTAGTCATCTTTGGTTCCCTTTGGGGAAGGTCAGAGGCAGCACCTTCCTCATGGGTGGGATTTTCCACCCTATCAGAGGTAGGAGGGATGGGTCAGATAGGTGCCTTGTTCTCTGTTGAACACAACATGAACTGAGGGAGCATAGCTTCTCACACAACAAATGTGTCTTACAGCTGCTACTGGGTTTAAACGCTGAGGGTTCATCATCTTCAGGACATGGTGGTTATCCTTACAACCACTGTTCAACTAGCACTTAACCCCATGGACACTCAGGCTTCTTTTGGTGTACATAAATGAATTATCCCAGGTTCTGCTGTAAGCTAATGAGCTGCTGAAAGCCCTGGCTCCAGCAGAATCCCCAGGGGTTCCTGAATTAACTTTTGAATGGAGCACAGGAATAAGGTCTGGTATTGTGCCTATTGTTGATCAGGTTAGACCCCATCTTCACACCTGACTCTTTAAAATGAATTGAGACTGTCAAACTTGTGTTCCTGGAGTGAGGAATGTTAACTGGTGTTTTTGTGGGTATTTAGGCCTGAATGTGGATTTCTCATTATACAATGTGAAAAATTTTAGCTGATGAATCACAGTGTGGCAGGCTCGAGAACAGCATTAGCTACAAGGCTGTGTGGTGTTGCACTGTGTTTCTGGGTGTACTTTTATAGAGTACCTCATGCTGAAATTCTGTTTAATTGGAGCAGGGTTATTGCATTACCAGCCCGACTGAATTATTTTATTTTTGGTGAAAAAATGTGTGTTTAAAAGTCTAAATGCTCCTGTTACAATGAGTAATTATCTCCAGAAAATTGAAAGCACACAAGAAATTATCAAGAAAGGACATTTAGCCATCATCTGTCTTCCTAAAAACACTTGTCTGAATGTATTAAGAGGAATATTATTGCAGCATAGATGTTGGCCATTTGGAATATATTTTTTCTGCCTTCTCTTTAAGTGCATTCTTGCTGCCATTTTTTTTGATAGTGTCTGAATGGATTAAAGATTTATGGAATTTTTTAACTGGAATGATTCTCTGGAGAAGATTGATTTTCCTGCTGTCTCAGACTCAGTTTAAATTTTGTGTTACTTATGAAATAATGACAATATACATCAAAGTAATGGGGAGAAGTGATGACAAAGAGCACAGTGTGTGGGTCAACAAGGAGTCTCACCTCTGGTATTTGTAAACCATGACAGTATAGTAGGGGTCACAGTTCGAAAAAGCAAACTGATTGCCAAAGCCAGAACTAGTGGAGCATACACCCAGCCACCTGTAAGTCTGTGTACTCTTACTTTTTATTAACCGAGGATCAGGGTCTATTAATTACATAGCACTGGATGATGACATAACTTGTAAAAAGAAAAGAACTGTATTGGGAAACTTGATAGCTTTACATGAGGCAAAATGGAGATGGGGCTTTTACAACCCAGCATGGGTTTAGAAAAGCAAAGTTTACACCTGCTCAGGGGGTTTTACAAACTCAGAGGATCCTTAGGTTTTTAAATGGGAATTCAGCAATGACTTAGCTCCATGTCAGTCATTTCCAACTGACTGAAAATTGCAGGAGGAAAATAAATGGCATCCAGTTCTTTCTCGGAAAATGATGCAAAACCAAAACAAGACATGGACCAAAGGAACGCTATTAAAATTATGTAAATTATACAGGATGCACAGAAAAATCAGCAAACATGTCTTTAATGACCACTCTCCTGGTTGACACAGGGCAGAGCTGCCACTGTAAACACCACCTACAGAGAAAAAAAGCCTTATTTTTGTAGTAGAGAGCAATAGCAGTTTACACCATCATTGGACCAGAATGGAATAGAGGGCAAGGGGCTGGAAATAGGTGCTTGAGAACAGCACATTTTGTTAGGGCTCCCAGCCTTTCTCCAGGAGCCATTGTGACATTGAACTAAACACACTGAGCTTTGTAAAAACTTCTTTCTGCTAAAATCTTTGGCTCAGTACACAGGACTCAGTATCGTGGTCTGAATTAAATCCATTTATAGTAGCTTTGGAGGAGATCTGGGCTGGGTGGAATGCCTTTAGCAAGGAAACTGAATGTTAATAACTAGCCCAGTGTAGCTTGTGCAAGCAGCCAAAGAAAATAACAGCAAAATGAAAAAGAAAGTACCTATTTCTCCTGCCTTTGCACATGCAACAAGTCCTACGTTCAGCTCTGCATTGATTCTTATGGTCTCAGAATCAATGACCTAAGTCATATGTCTGAGCAGAACAAGATTAAGTGATATTTATTCTTAGAATGAATATTGTCTTTTTGTTTTCTAAACATTTCTAAGACTAAGGAAAGGACTTTTGTTACCCTGGTATAACTTTTGAGCCAGATACTCCCTAGTGCTCTCAGTACCTCCATCCAGCATGTTTGGATATGCTCATACATAAAAAATTGGGAAAAGAAAACAGAAATCAGTGTTCAAAACACATTAATGTTCACACATAAAAGAGTAAGCAACGTTGTGAATTATTCTCATGTTTTTTTTCCAAACTGTTAAGAAAGACTGCACTAAAGCCAGTAATAAATAAAAACCAACTGAGCACATTTTGGAATTACTGTGGAGCTTTTCATCAGCAGAAAAAGCCAAGCCCTGCTGCTGTAATTACATGATGCATAGCACAGTTAGCTCACCCTTCTTTCTCCTTATATGAACTACAACCACTCTGTCATGCTTGCTGTATTAAAAGAACTGATATCTCCAAATAATTACTCGGTGTTAATCATGCTCTTAAAGAATATTCATTCCAAACAGTGGCATTCCTTTATCATTTGTGCTGCAAATGAAGGTGCATTAGTTTCTGGAGAGCAGCACCGTCAACTTTCATCGTGTCCTCTGGACATAGTGAGTCCTGACATACCTAATGTGCTGTGTGAACTTTCATTGAAGGCCTAAATAGGCTTTACAGGGATGCTGCAGTTTTAGTGAGTGAAGAAGGCTCCACAGCCACAGGTTGCTGCCTCTAAGGCCTTCATTTCTGAGCAAAGGAGATCTTTTGTCTGATTGTGTTTTTATATTGCCTGGCACACACCGTTCTTAGTGTTAGTTCTCAACATTCACCATGGTTGTGGTTTAACTCAAGCTAGCAACCAAGCCCCATGCAGCCACTCACTCACTCCCCCCAGAATGGCCTCCAACTGCCAACCCCCACAACGGTGTGCTGCTTAATGTCACAGTGTTTTACTGACACCCCATTGGTGTAGCCACACAGGTTTTCCCAGCCCCTACCATAGAGTGTGCCAGGACCTGTCAGCTGTTTCCCAATACTCCTGCCCTCTTCAGCTGCTCCCAGACTCCTGCCTCTTGTGGATGTGGCTCAGTGCAGAGTCCTCAGAGCTTGGCATGGAGGAGGGACATGAGCTAAATTTACTCCCATTCAGTTCAGAGCTTCCTGTACCAAAAGTGTAATTTTCCTCTTTGCTGTAGATGCCACCTTCTGCACCCTGCTATGTGCTTGCTAAAATGTGCCCAGGAAAGCAATACTGGAGGTGAAATGGGGGAGGCTCTCAGTGAAGCATGGAACATCTCTTTGGAGTCAGTGTGTTGCTAATTTGCTCTCAGACTAAAGAAATAACCTGTGGTTCAAGTGTCACTGAAGCAAGCAGATGGACAAGCTCTTAAAGACCTTCAAAGGCAGCTAAGCACTAGGGAATAAAGCAAACCAGGCTTGCCTGGAAATCAAGATCCACAGGTTGAATTTTCACTTTTTGGAGATGTGATCAATTCATTTGGGTGTTTAACCATCCACTCCTCCACAGCTGAGTGCTCCAAAACACTGGGCATGTATGTTCGTGTCTGTCACCTTTATGTCTGACTTCTATTATCATCCCTTGCTGCTTCATAGCAGATGTGAAGAAATACACAGCCAGTGTTTTTAAAAACCAAAAGTATTTACCATCATGCTTTGTTTCTGGAGTCCTGAAACCTGCTGTATCTAAACATCTCAAAACAGTGTGTGAGCACCAAGCAGTTAAGGCTCAACAAATTTGTTTATGATGGGAAAGAGATGTACCTTTAGGTTGAGGATATTTATGATCGAGATCAGCAGGGAAAACAGTGGGAAAAAAATTGTTTTGACATTTCTTGCCTCTCTGTTTTGAATCCAAAACTCAGTCTTGCCTTGCTTCCCAAACAATACGAGTCCTGTCCTCCGATCTAGCTGTCCTATACTTGTGACCACTGCCACAAAGCTCCAGCACAGGGAGGAGCGGAGTGTCCTGACTTTGGTCACATTTCTTCCTCTAGCTAGAGGAAGTTTTTCACATTCCCAATTCTCTGGAGTCCTGAAGAGGACCACCCATGGCTGTTCCTGAGAGAGAGAAAAAAACCCAGCTTGCTTACTAGCAAGACTGCTACTCAGCAGAACAGCCCTGATCTGAGCTCATCAGTTGAGAAGCTATTGGTTTTCATTTAACCCTCCTTTCTTCATGATGCTTTTCCCAGTTTGCTGGACCCACTTTTTCTCAGACAGCTCAGCTGAAAATGTGCTGGGTCTCCCCAAAATGTGAGAGCATTTTCTGAGCCTGACCATGTGCAGTTCAGTATCCCTCCCAAAACGAAAGGGCAGGGGGTTATTTGAACTGCATAGCACCGGGGGAAGCAGAGGCTGTGGACATTAAGTGGAGCTTAGGAAAGCAATTTGGGTGAGACATGGGGCTGGCTAGCAAACATCTGGTAGAAAAGCACTCAAGCTTTCTGCTAGGCATTACAGATTCCCAATTTTATGAACTTTGCTGGATTCATGCTAGCAAAGCGAAATGCATTTCCTGGTATAACCCAGTAGATTTCAGTTGAAAGGTGAATGTTGAAGCCTGGGGCTGGAACTGAGGACAGCAAGTTTCCATCTGAGAAAAGATTCCTGCTCTCTTAAAGTCTGTTTGGAAAAAAAAGGGCAAATGCTGGTTGTACTTCACTATTGCTGTAACAGGAGGATAAAGAAGGAAAGTGGAGGAGAACAAGCCAAAAGGAGAGGAGTAGGATCAGGGAATAGTGTGACCATTCTCTCTCTGTAATGGAGTGAGCCCATCGCCCATAAATCTCAGGGTGCCACAAGCACTTCAGTAATAAACTCCATCTCAGGCAGTAAGACGAATGGATTTGAAGAATACTCTAACACATCCCTGGATTCAGACCAATGCTTTGGGTAGTTCTGTATTTTCCAGTGTTTCACTGATGGGGGTAGAGGAGATGGCTTCCAGGTAGTCTAAGGCCCCTGTCTGCGCCAAGTTAGCAAGTGACATGGGGTGGGAAAGTATGGTAGGGAGAGGTGTATTAGAGCTGATTTCTCCTGTTGTTGGTTTTAAAGTGATGGAAGGGTAGTTTGGGTGCTTGGCAGAAGCTGGATTTAGGTAATATGGTCTGTGATGTGACATTGACCAGCCAAGATCATTCTCCTCGCACTGTTACCTGGAGGGGTTGGTAACCAGTATAACACTGGCTGCTCCAGGTGGTGCTTGGCCTTGAGCAAGCATTTGCCAAGGTCTTCACCTTGGGTTCACCTTATGGCTTCAATCAACCTCAGACAGATACATGGCAAACAGGAAAGTCGAAGGAGAATCATGGAGCATGGCTGAAGACCCCATCATTCACCCATGAATTTGCTTGTGTGGCATCCTGATGTTTGTTCACAATCTTCATACCCTGACAGTGTCATATTGGGGTGAAACAGGATCATTCCTGTGCAGCATGAAGGTCAGTTGGCCTCAGCTAATATTCAGATTTTGGTGTTCATGGGCTTGTTGTTGATGATAATCCTGGCACAGGGAGATGTAGTGTCTGCCAGTAGTATTTTACAGTGGAAAGGGAGGAAAACTATCAGACACATAACTCATTCCTAATATTATGCTATGAAGCTTTTTTCTGCTTGTTGCCCTGTGGATGTAATTAGTCATGGGAGCTCTTTTTTAGATGTAATTACACCATTAAGCATACTTTCACCTCAGCTACCAAAATGCATGGTTGGACTCTGTAATTACACCACTTAATGGTATTACCTATGCTACGTAAGAGTATGTGAAGCAAACAATGTACGGCTGAGACTCCCTCTGACTTGCTGCTGCTTTGATTCTCAAGATGGTCATTGAGAGTACAAGCTCCGCACCCC
This sequence comes from Agapornis roseicollis, assembly GCA_002631895.1. Lineage (NCBI taxonomy): Eukaryota > Metazoa > Chordata > Aves > Psittaciformes > Psittacidae > Agapornis > Agapornis roseicollis. Next base: position 84,208 of record NDXB01000671.1, on the reverse strand, counting down.
GTGTCTGGGTGAGTTGAGCTTGGAGAAGCCATTTTCTGCCCAGAAGCACTTCCACTGAGTGCAATAAGGCCACTCATGTTGATAACTAATTGAAGGGCCTGGGCTTAAGTCATTGGCTAAGAGGTTTACAAGCCTTGTTAGTGGTTTGGTTACTCATCATAGCCCTGTAACTGTTTGGGTTGGTGTCGCCAAGGAAGGAAGGAGTTTAGGGGTGAGCCTGGTGAAGGACCAGAAATGTAAATAGTGTGGAGGGGAAGACCAGGAGTGTAACTGCAATGTGAGAGCATGGCCTTGGCAGGTTGGTGGATCTTTTCATAGTGATTGGACTGGTTAGAGAATAGTGTGCCTGTCCTCAGCTGTCCTTAACCCAGTAACTACAGATCTTGAAGTAGGCAGCACATCAGTTTAGAAGGGATAGCAATTTCACAATTGAAGTGTTCAAGGCTAGGTTGAACAGGGCTTGGAGCAACCTCGTCCAGTGGAAGGTATCCCTGCCTATGACAGGGGGTTGGAAGTAGATGATCTTTGAGGTCCCTTTCAACCCAAATCATATGATCATTCTGTTTCCTGAATGGCCTCACTGCCCTTCTTGTCAAATGGTGTCACCCACCCATGTGGTGGTCTCAGTGAGGAAGCCAGGGATGGACGAGGGAGATGTCCCCACAACAGGAGCAGGGTGCCACCAATAAATAGCAGTGGCTGCATGAGGAGTGCTCCCCCAGTGTTTGTCTGGCTCAGCGATGTGGAGGGATGAGGCTGGGTAGAGCCTGTTTTTTGTGGCTTCCACCTATAGCTATCTCTTCCTGGACTAAAATCCATTTCATTTTCGATGTCTTACAATTTTGTGATTTGTTTATTGCTTGTTTGAAAAAAATAAGAAAGCAAGCAAGCAAGCAAAATGTTCTTTATTCTGTTTATTTAGTTAAAAGAATCTAACGATGAGTCCAATCTTAAAAAGAAATCAAATCCAAACATGCACTGTACAAACGGCTCACTTCCTCTGGGTTTCTAAAGAAGTATGTGTCTGTGAGACATGTTTTTGTTCCTGTTTCTTCTATATACAACATTGTGTAAGCTTTAAGTAAAATCTGGCCCTAAATAGGCACCCCTGGGATGTGCAGCTGCCAAAACAAAAATCAAGCAACAAAACTGAGCTTGTGTCCTGCAAACAATTTCTCCTTTTTTCTTGCCCTTTAATCCCTTCCATTTAGCTTTACTGACACTGTTTTTAATCAATATCGTGCCTGGCCAGTGTTTCATACTCTTTGGGAGACTGCAGCCACTTCTGTACCAGATCAGGGTGTCTGGCAGCACCCATGTGAACTGTCCTGGGTAATGCTCCAGCTGTAGGGCTGGATGGAGAGTTGGACCTCCATGGAGTTGACAACCAAAGTGTTAGTTTTGTGTTTGTTGATGACTTAACCCTGGTTCTGTCTCACAATTGCTCTCATATCTTTTAGGGAAACAGTGCAATGGAGGGTTTATTTGAGTTCATATGATTAAATTGAAAATAGTTCTGTGAAAAAGCTAAGCTGGAAGTAAAACTTTTCAATGACAGCATGAGCTTATTGCATGTCTGCCTGGTTGCTAGAAGGACAGTTGAGGAAGTTCAAATTAGTCAACTCCATCTCCCTGTAAAACCACCTGATTCCCTTTTCTTAGTTCCATTACTCTGCATTTAGTCATCATGTAATCGTCTGTTCTTCTCACACATGAGCAAAAGAAATACCTGCTTATATCTACACAGGATCAGCCTTTTCACTTGAAAGAAAGCTCTATCCACTGCTACTATTTAGAGGTCTATGTCATTTGTCTGTAACAGGATATAGATGTCTTAAAAGCATATGAATGCTCTTTTCCAACTTTCAAGAAAATATACTTTGTAGAAATGCTTGGATTTACTGCAGACGTTTACTGAAGCCTATTGCTTTGTTTATCTTGTCATGGAAAGGATTACACTGCATGTCTCACAGCTCAGAAAGGAGTGCACAGTAATGGACTTTTTATAGGCTGAGGAGACACCAATTCTGAATTTAGAGCCAATCTAATATTATTCATTATGATGTTTTCTCCATCTCCATTTTTATTATTGGCTTGGTGGCCTCTTTGTTCTCTATCTGATTCTCTGAAATTGCCTGTAGAATAGTAGTTTATTAAAGACCAGAGCTGCAAGTCTGGCAGCAGGCAAGGACTTGGAGACAGAAGCTGATTTCTGCCATCAACTAAAACATAGACAAGGAGTTTCTTCTGTTTGGAAGGGAAGATGAAAGGTACAGGGGATGCTGTGCTAGCCCAGCTGGTACCCTCTGAAATGCTGGTGTGGAAGCTGGGACCACTGCTAGCGCAGGTCCCCTTTTGTTACTGCATAAAAATAGTCTAATGGGCTCTTTCCTGTTTGCTGGCAGCAATACCAGGATGGATGTGTGTAGTTCATGGTTGTGTACTCAGTTGTGCCTATGATGAACTGAGAGTCATGTACAGTAAGTAGTGTCAGAGGAAAAAACCAGTACAAAACTTAGTACTCTGCTGTAATCTATGGCTGCAGTTTGGGACCTTCTGTCAAAATCCACAATCAAAAGTCATTTAGCAGCTTTAGGACACCTCTTTGCATGATTATCACTGAAAAGGACCAAATTTTATGTGCACTAGCAACACCAACCAGCAGGTTTCCTACTTAGTAGTTTAAGCCTGTGAACATTTTGCCTCTGCTTCTGCCTTTTGTACTGCTCCCCGCTGATTGTACCATCCAGTTCATGCCCTGTATCTGCTTCAGAAAATCTTTTATGGGGTCATGGTGTTGCATATAGGATTTTCCCAGGATGTGAATTAAAAGCATGGCAATTTTTTTGCTGCATTTTATCAGATCTCATCTATTTTCAAATAAATTTTAAAACTTCATGCTTTGGCTTGGCTCATTTCAAGTCATGCTGCCATGAGAGTTGTCCAAAGCTGAGCAAGGAAGCAGGGCTGGGAGCAGGAAACCTCTTACATACCCTCCAGTCTGGAGGGGAAGGAGGTGACTGCCGTTTGCCACAGGGGTCATGAGATAAATTCTGTTCTGTGCCTTTGTGTGTGCCAAAAGTGCGTGGATGAGCATCACATATGACAACATCTGGAAACACCACCAACAACTGGTTTGCTCTGTTAGAGATATATGGACAGAAACCCAGGAGAACAGCATGTTACTATGGCACTAATGAAGTTCTGGTATGTCTAAACTCTCAGCTTAATTACACCAGTCATGTAAAATAAAGCAGAAGGAAACATTAGTTGTATTTACTTTTCTCTAGTGGTAAGTTGCATCCATGTTGGCTTTTCTTGGGAATTGAGTTCCGCTCTCTAGTGTCCTAAATACCTTCTGTAGATGAATGTGCAGATGTGAGCCAGGGGCATGGCACGTAGCCCATAGATTCAGCATGGACAATTATGTGTTTCAGTTATTAAGCTGGACGCTGATCTAAGCATAGCTGATTTTCCAGTAGATGAAAAAGGTCTTAAGTGCAGTCTCTTCCATGTAAGATACCTTTACAGCATCTTCTTCAATTCCTTTCCTCCCCTGCTTATAAATGTGTAATTTCCTGAAAAAATTTCCTGGACACATTTATTTTTAGGCTTGTGTTTGTCTCCCAGAATCGGAAGCCTGGCTAGATAGCAATTCAATATCCACTCATTGATTTCCTAGCTCTCATTAGCTTAAATACTTACTCGAAGCAGAGGGTAAAGAGGCCTTCATCTTTTATTTTAAGAGCGCTTGGTTTTTATCCATTTTATCTGAATCAGTTTTAAAAGGGATCATTTATTTTATCATTCTCTTTAATGTTTACTTTTGGCATTATCATATGGTTGTTTCTGGTTTATAGTGTGAAGTGTCCCTGCGGGGGGGTTGAAACTAAATGATCCTAAGGTCTTTTTGATCCCTAAATATTCTATGATTCTATGAAACGGAAACTATATATAGAAATTAATGAGCTCACTGATCATTTGCCAAAGGAAACAGGACAGAGAAGATCCATGCAACAAATTAGCTCCAAGATTTCCCTGAGAATTTCCCTTTCCTGTATTAGAAATAACAAGCATGGAGCAACCTAATGGTTAAACTTATTATTTTGGTTTTGAGGGGTCACTGTGCCTTTTGGAAGGGAGTGTGATTTAAGGCAGCATTACGAAACCCTGAATGCTGTTCCCACAATTGATCTTAAATGTCCTCTATGAAGTGATTTTCATTTTCTAAGCTTCTGTTTCTAAGCCTTTATGTTTGCTGTCTATTACTTCTAAAACTTTTTTTTTTTTTGTGTGTTATAAAATGCTTTAATTCACATAGGAAACTGCTCTGGAAGAGAACATTAGTGTCGGTAGCATGATTTGAGCCAGGCTTCAGCCTTTTGTCTCTTCTTGGGCAGGGAACATTCACTATACAGTCTGTATAGCTAAGCAGTATATTTTATCCTGGTTTGTTGTCATAGCATACTCAGGTCTGGCTTTTCTTACTGCTAAGGCAAGGTTTTAGGGACCAAGACAGTCAATTAACAATGTATTTCTCTAGATGCAGAGACTGCTCCCAAGTAGGAAGGTCCAAGAAGAAGAACTAGACAATGAATATGGAGAAAGTAAGTAGTACTGGAAAGATCTCAGACAGAAATGAGGAAAACTTCGAAGGAAGGAAATTAGAAAGAGGATAAGAAAATACTGCAGTCACCACTTCGCACGGTTTTAACACAAACACTTCTAATTTTCTTACTTTTTCAAGGAAGAAAAACCATTTTTTCACTGAGGAACACCAAATATCTTTGTCTGCTCTGTAATTTCAGTGTGTCTGGCTGAAAGCTGAGGGGTCATCAAATGTTCCATTTGCAAACTCCAACCAGCTGGCTAAAGGAAAAGGCTTTTTCTGGGGGCTGTGGGAAAATAAATTATGACACAGTTATAGGAAGCATTAGTTATTATATAGATAAATAAATTATTACTGTTTTGAAAACTTAACTCCACAGGACAGTTTCAAAGTCATGTCACCTCCCCCATTTTGTCAAAAGACCCAGCTGAACTACTGGGTCTGAAGCAAGCAAGCCCTTGTGGTTACCCTTCATTTGCCCACCTATAGCTTTTGATAATGCAAATACAGTATTTACCAATGCCTAGATAAATGCTTTTAAAAATGGGCTCTTGAGTGCAAATCTAGGGGTGTTTGCACATATTATCAGTGTATTTGAGCTTCAGACTCTTTACTGCTAGAGCTCCCAGTTTTCTGTCTTTCCGTCTTCTGCCCATTCGTATCTGGAAATGATAGAAATGGGCTGCTCTGTGTCTCCCAGCCTGGGCAGTACATGGGGTGTTACACAGAGCCTCAGTGATTGCTGGGCTATAGAAGGCATCTTAAATATATTGCAAGTTACACCTTTTAGGGAGCCTGAAGCTTTAATATGGACCTAATAGTAGATGAGGAGACATCTTTGGTTTGAAACTTGCAGCATAGATATCTTGTTGGTGTTCAAAAGAAATGTGTTTTCTGTAAAGAATTATAAAAGGCCCGAGGCTCAGGTGTCACCACTCGAGAGGCTCAGTCAGTCTATTTAGGAGCTTATATAGCAGCTGTCTTCACTGGCATCTGTTTGCTGCAAAGTACAGAGGAAAGGAAAGGTGAGCAGAATGTGAAGGTACTTCTGCAGAAGAAGTATGCATATTTTTGTCTGGCATTATGAAAATCACAAAGGTCAGGCTGCAAGTGAGAATAATTTATTACAGAAATCCTGCAGTAAACAGCTAGCCAGAATACATAAAACTTAACTGGGGGAAGATTTATTGAAGCAGCATGACTTTGACTGGGAGGATATAATTGCAAATAAATGCAGCACTCCATAAAATATTAGAAGGGCAGCATGGCATGCTTCCAGCTTTCGGTGCTGAAGTCTGATGAACAAATATTTGAACAGGGAAAGGGGAGGGAAGGGAGAAGAGAAGAAAAGATCGATAACATTTGCATGGGCTTGCAGTTGTTATGTTTCAGTGGGGAATCGGTAGTGTCAGTTGTTTAGAAAATGCTGTTGACACAGAAATGTGGGACTTTAAAAAGTAAAACTCGGGTTCGTATCCTGCCAACTCATCTTGTGATGCTGTCAGTCAGCAGCAGCTGAGCAGAGCCTTGCTGAGGATGTTGTTTGCTATGGTTTTATTTTTCACCCTGGAATCCTGCTTTATTTATCTTATTTCTTTGGCTTCATAGTAAAGAGACAGTCCCCACCCCAAGGTCTAAATAAAAGAAGATGGATAAATGAATGCTAAGTCACAAAGATATTGAATAGCAAAAGCAAATGGAGACGCTGGTTGTCCCAGCCTACTCTCCACCACCCAGTGTCCCAGGAGCTGCCACGTATTATGATTATCGGCTTCTTTCTATAGCACTTGTGATGCTTCAGGAAGCACATGAGCATGGACTGCCCCAGGCTCCTGGCCCTGCTAGGCTGATTCTCATGTAAATCCTTCCTTCAGAGGAGCTGCTCAAGTGAATGGCAGTTATTGATGTGAGGGAAGGCAAAGTCCACCTCTAAACAATGAGCAAGTATAATGCAGCAAGAACAAGTTGTTTATGCATTTTGCATGAGATAGTCACTGAGTTCAAGTCAAACCAAAGAAAAAAGATAATCCACATATCAGCAACCAGGACCAGCATCAGTTCCTTGCAAGTTGCCAGGTTGTTTTTATCTCCAGTGCTCAGCATCTGACTGTGATGAAGAGTGATGAAGAGTTTTGCTGCTATGGCACTGCCTTCATGATGATTTGAAAGCTTCCCAGAGAGGTCTGGGTGTGATTCCCTTGAGCTGGGGAAATAGGATATTGGTTTTCCACTGGTGGTGTGAGTGACCTTCACTCCCCTACTGTAGACATCTTGGTTAGTTTCCAAGTCTAAGCAGGTTGCGTTTATGTAGTCAATGGGGAGAGAGAGGTACTCCCCATGATTAATTCCTCTATCCTTCCTTAAAATGGGGTGGATTATCTTTTTTTCCCATTGCATAGAATAGATGCCCAGCTTCAGACATCTGTACTTGAGAACTGAATCCCAACCTTCACATTAGTATCATGGGTAAAACAGGTGGGAAGGGACCTCAGTAGGTCTCTCATCCAACCTTCTGCTCAAAGAGGGTCAATTCTGATCAGGTTGCTCAGGGCTTGATCCAGCTGGATCTTAACATCTGGAGACTGCCCAGGCTCTTTAGGCAGCCTGCTTCATCTAAACCTGTATTTCATCTAAGTATTTCCAATGGTCTTCAGCCCCTTTATAAGACCTTTCTCAAGCCACCTCTTACATGAATTGCACAGTTCTATATGCACAGATCAGAGAATTCAGTTTTGGTGGTGGCTGCTCTAGACATGCTCAGTGGCAAAACCAAGGCAACAGTTTTTGCCAGGAAATGGAGGTTCAGATGGCATTTCAGGTAGTGAAAGAGGTTAGATTGCGTTTCTTGGATCTCTGCTATTCTGCTACTTCGTCATTGCTGTTCTATCTGTGTTGCACTACAAGCACTAAGTGCTGTTGTTCAGGAAGTGTTTTGGGGTGAACGCTGATTTTTAGGTGCACGACTTCAGAGTGGATTTGTATGTGCCAGCCCTACAAAGCCTTGCACCATGAACTGCTTGGAGAGCATTTGCATTTTCTCATGCTGATGCAAAGAAGAATTGGGTCTTGTCCAGGGAAAGTGTTCCAGAAAAGAGTCTTTTTGGGTTCTTTAAAAGGGATTTTAATATTTGGTAAGAATAACCTCTAAATGTCTCTTTTCATGTATATTCAGGGGTGGTGAGGCACTGGCACAGGTTGCCCAATGACATGGTGCCCCATCCCTGGCAGTGCTCAAGGCCAGATTGGACGGGGCTTGGAGCAACCTGCTCTAGTGCAAAGTGCCCCTTCCTGTGGCAGGGGGTTGGAACTGGTTGAGCTTTATGGTCGCTTCCAACCCAAACCATTCTATGATCCTATAGTATTCTGTGTGTGCAGGTTCACTGCGAAGTGTCAGTGGGTGCAAACTTTGGAGCCCTCCCTGCCTCCCTTTGGGATTCTCTGTATAGGAAGAAAAAAAGGAGAGAAATAATGAATTTTAGTTTACAGAGAACTCATCAGGAGACTTAAGAATTTGAGCAAATAAATACTGCTGGGATTCTTTCTATTCACTGCTTGACTTCTGAGCTTTTAAGGTTCAGGATTTCAAAGCTTCTTCAACATTCACTTGAGTAATTGAGAATTTCTGCTTTCCTTCCTTCCTTCCTGAAGCAATGGCACAGCAGGATGGTATGGAGAAAAATCCATCTTTAACCAAAACCACAGTCCTGCTATTTCATAATGATGAAGCATCCCTCATAGCCTAATATGCAGCTTCTACATGGGACAAAATCTATCCCTACTTATTAGCAGTTGTAAGCTGTCCACTTGCATCTATCTTCTGTATCTCCCAGCAAGATATGATAATTTAGGAATGGTGTGGGAGCCTACGGGTGTTATTCTTGAGATTGGTTTGCTCCCATGGTGGCATTTTGATCTTGTCACTCAGAGAAAGCTCCATGGCTGCAAAGATTTATTGCTGTGCCAAATCTCAGCTGGATGCAGTGTAATCAGCAGCAGTACCAGCTCTAGCTTCTTCAGGGAGAGAGAGCAAAGGAGAGATGCTGTTTGGGAAGGAACTGCTTTCAACCTTCAAATCTTCTGTGAGAAATGAGCTTTGGAGTTGACTGTGTGGGAGATGAAGCTGGAGTACCCCAAAAGCCCCACACAATAAAGTAGTATGTATATCAGGACAGAGAGTGAAGTGATTGCTGGAGGACTTGGTTTATCTCTGATGAAGGTCTCTTGCCATCTACCTGCCCAGTAGGCCACAGATAAGGCTGAAGTGCTCATGAGCCAAATGTATCTATGGCAGTTTTGTATTCTTCTGAAATGACTTAGATTATCTTCCATATATACATTTTATATCATTACTTTGGTAATATGGAGTATTTTAAAATACAGCATGTTATCATGCATGTCTATAAACCCGTGTGCCTACATAGTCTGTGCATATATAATCTTGTCTTGGAAAACGTAAGACAGTGTTAGCTGTTGCAATGTACTGTCACACAAGGTTGTCTTCCCTTTCTTGCCTTGGATGTTTTATTTCACTGGCTTTACAATGTGGAGTGCCTGAGCTCTGGAAGCATGGCTGTTCCTGGCTGAGACTTGACCAGGACCTAGGGGTGCCCTGTGCTCTGCTTCCCATTTTGGGCTGTTCTTAAGAAGTCTCATATTTCCAGGTGCATTTGGAAGTGTTGGATGAGTCTCCAGTAGTTGGGACCTGGAAGAATGGCTTCAGACTTAAGTTTTCTGCAGCTCCAGTTATGCCTATTAAGTCTGTGCTTGACTCATGGAGTTGAGCAGAGTGTCCTTTGATTCAGCTACTGACACATTTTGAACCTGATTGCTTCCAGTATCTTTGGGGCCAGGCTTCTGCTTTCTGGAAGGAGCAGTCAGGAGCAGGGACAGATATGCATTACTCGACTACCAGACACCATCATCAGAGCCATTGCAAGCTCTTCTTGCAAACCACCCTTCAGTCACAGTGATCAAGTCTGGTTTGGATGCTCTGTAACTGCCTTTGTAACAACTAGCTTGGTCCCACTTGTGCTGTAGCTGGGGCAGACCAGGTCTGATCACTTGGTGTGCAAGTCATCCCATACACTTGCTCCTCATACAGCCTGTATCAACTCAGCTGCAGTGCTGCAGACATACCTCTTTTTGCAGTAATAGCTTCAAAGCAAGACTCAATTTCTCTTTGGTTTATCTGAATGTCTGCATTGGGTCTGAAGGTGGAGCCTGTAGAAAAGCTTCCCTTTTGACTGTCACATCCTTTGCTGGATGCAGGCTGTGTGTTTTCACTGTGACTTAGTGGCATGTGAGGGTTTTGCCTGGGACTGTGCTTTTGGCTCCAGCCGAACTTCCTTCCTCAGGAGGACTATTGAAGAAACCAGCCCACGCATGGGCCTTTATGTGAGGGTTTATTGTAATTTGGTTTCAGGACTGCGATATTGCAGTGATGGGAAATGATGCCTTTAAAGGGCAGTAAAAACACCACTAAAACCGCAGTGAGAGCTTTGCCATGGTAGGCAGCTGCAAGAGCCCCAAATGTGGGGATCATCAACTCTGAGATGCGGCATTCAAGAAGGAAGCAGAGCTCTAGTCTCCCCTGACCACAGGTTTTTGTGATAAATGTCTGGCAGTGGATTTGGAGACCTGTGATAGCAAATCTTGTCTCCTTTGTATGGATGTAGCAAGTCCAGGGATGTCTGAATTGCTGTGGCATGATAATAAGGAGCAGTTCTGTGCTCTGGAGCCTTGTGCTCTGGCATTTCTCTGCGTTGAGTCCCCCTTGAACTGACACTTCTGCAGAGGTGAATGTCACCAAAGTGGCATTTTCTGCAAAGAGCAGGAAGCTGCGAACTGGTGTCTCATAACTGCAGCCCTATCAAACCTGCACAGCCACGTACAATAAGATAGGTGCTTGGTTTGCATGCCATGAGGTGCTGATGTGACTTGCATGCGTCATATCCCAGCATGGTTCCCAATAGGAAATCTACTTACTTGGGCTTGTTCAGGGGGAAGAATTTAGCGCTATGTGTTTGTGCAGAGTTTGGTTTCTCATCGGCCTCCATGTAGTGTCCTTGGTGTGGAAAATGACGTGGGGAAGCCACTGGGGATGAGCAGTGGCAGCCAGCATGTCAGGCCACGCGAGGGGAAGAGGTGTCATGCAGAGAGAAGAAATGGGCATCTGTGACAGTGTTGAGTAAAAATAGCACAGTCCCAGGGGAGAAGCTGTTCAGCAACCTTTAGGGAAACCAGACTTCTCTGGGAAACAAAAGCACTGTAGGAAGGTGAAGACAAATTTATCCATGAATCTAATGATTTTATTGGGATTATATGAAGAGAAATCTTGTCCCTGGGGCATGAGCCCTTTAGGATGGAAAACACTTTTAACTGCTTGGTGGTAAGGACAGGGAATGTTTTCTAAAACATCCTCAGCTTTTAGGTGAGTTTTTGTTGGAAATGAAAACTAATACAAATTTTTCTCACAAAAGTTTGTTAAAAGTCTAGTGTAGTTTCCTTTTATATATATATATACACACATATATATAGTAAAAATGTTCAGAAAATAAAATGCTATCAGGAAGTAGCCATTATTTCATATGAAGGTTTGTAGAATACACTCCTAAGCTTGTTTCAGTGCTGTCCTGCAATAACCTATCCATCTACTTCAGAAGCTGCAGTGATAAATTCCATAGTTAAATTCATTTCCCTTCCTGTCTAGCCCTATATTTAATTAATTTCAATAACAGGAATATGTATCATATCATTCAGTATCTTACCAATACTTTTGATATTTTGAGGGATGATGGGAATAGAGAAATTCATGCTGAGCATTTTGATACACATAGTAGATAGATATTTTTCTTCAAGAGTGTAATTGCTCACGTAAGTCTGTGCGATGCTTGCAAATTTAACTCTAAAAAGGAGTTTAAAGGAGTGTATGGAGAGCCATGAGAAATGAAAACCGATTGCTGTAAATACCGATGAAAAGAGAATCTTTGTCCCGAAGAGATTTCAGTGACAGACCCAGGGTAAACTGTTGAGGTCCTACTGCCAGCCTGTAACACAATGGGATCTGGAGCCATGTCTCTTGGGATCAGTCTTCCAGCCATAAGACCATCCTTTGTTTCTCACTGTGGTGATGTAAAAAGGCCAGTTTTTCCTAAGTGCTGAGCATCCAGCAGTTCCCAATAAGAAGAGGCACTACATGGTCATTCATTTTTAAAATGGGGGAAAAAAACAATCCACACTGAATATAACCTTCCTGGTGATACTGGAATGATCATTTCCTGCAGTCTTTCTCAGCTACTAGTCAGTGGTTTTTGGTTAATGAAGTACATCTTTCTGTTGCACTTCTATCCCCTTAGAAACTGCTTTTTCTTTTGCAAGCTGATTTCTGATATTGTGCCTTTGGGCTGTATCCAGCAGACACGCTCAGACAGTGCTCCCCTCCAAGTCATATCACATAATGACTTGTGAATGAAAGGTATTTCAGACCAAGGAAAACAGGAAAGTTCAGTGGAAAAAAATAATAGCACAGCTCTCACCAATTATTTGATCTCCAAAGGATTTGTGAAGAAAACTGTTCATTTGTGCTTATTCTGCAGATGGGGAAACACCCAGAAGGTCCAGAATCAACAAGAGTGATTCAGAACTACATTGTGGGTCTCAAATCTCCTGTCCAGTCTCTTACCATGCCATTTTCTACAATTATTGTTATCTAACAGAAGTTTACACGGTTATTTTTGGTGGGACTTCTTTTTTTCTTGAGTGAACAGCTGTATATTTTGATAATTTAATTTTCCCATTGAGTTTACCAAAGAGATGTGTTGGAAGATGGGACTTTTTTTAACTGGGGCAACTGGACAAATATCTGTCATCAAAAGGATGTCATTGGTGGAGTGTCAGAGGTAGAAAGAGTATTTTACACACTGGGACAGAATGAAGTATCAGCATCCCACAGCATACTTCAGCTGGAACACATGTCCCAAGTGTGTCAAAGGGTTCTGCCAAACTGATAAGGCTTGAAAGTTGGCCAAGAAAGCTATTTTGTAGTATAGATATTGCATAAGAACACATTGCTTCTTGTTTATTTACAGGAGGATATATATAAAATCTGAATTCTCTTCTGTGGTCCATGGTTGTTTAAAGGAAATGGGAGAACACACACACATTTAACTACAGAAGAGAAGGCATTGCCCCGTATGTCCTCTGCATCTATTTTGCTTGGTATTTCTGGGGACTGGCTGCATGTGGCCCTGAATGCTTTGCTAATTCTGACAGCACACTCTGTTTCAGATAACGAGTTAAGGAAGCTGTATGTTCATACTTGCACTTCTTTGCTCTGTAGGATTGTAGAAAATAAAAAGGGCCATCAACTGCCAGGTTAGCATTGGGTTCTCTTACTGCTCCATGGCCAGCTGCAAGTACACAAACTATGTGCCTGCAGAGGCTGCATTTAAAGTAAGTCTTAACTTTTTTTTTCCCAGGCTTTATATCATTATTTATCTCCTTGTAAAACCTGTTCAGTCCCATACAACTTACTGATTGGTAGGAAAGGAAGGAAAAGGTGACAGCTTTTGCAGCCTCAGTTTCTGCAGCTATTCTTCATGTTTTCAGCACTTTTGTATCACTGGTAGTAGAGAAATGTTGGTATCTTCTTCAGCCATGACTATGTATTGGTTAAGGGAGCTTGTGTTTCTCCATGTGTCTGAAAGACAGGATTAAATTCACCACCTGAATCTTCTGAGGAAATTGGTAGCATTGGATGATTCCAGTTTTGGGCACTCAGGCCTTTCTTGGGAAGATGGATGGTTGGGGCCGTAGTGGCACAGGGCTTTGTGCATATCTCATGTAGCATGTGATGTGGAAGTTCAGAGTTATCTTTTTTCTTGCTTTTATCTTCCCTTCACTGCCTTTCACCATTGCATGCTTTGAAACAGTTGTTTTCACACCATCCAAAGAAAGAGATCTTTACTATGCTTAAGTAATATTTGAGCTCCTGAAGCAGGCTGATCACTGCCAGGGGTCAAAATATGCCCAACAGAGAAGACAGTAAAATTAATAACATAATAGGTAAAAGCTCATTTTTATGCTCACCAGATGATTTACAGGACTTGTTGCCCTGAAAAGTCTGACATAGCTGCTCAGCTTACATGCAAGTTATGGTAAATTGGAGAAAAACAGTGTTAGCAACATGGTGAACATGGTTTAAAGTTTACAGTGGGACTTTAGATTTTCCTTCCAGATTTTTCAGCACATGATGTTATGCAAGCTACCTCAAATTAATTTCAAAAGCAGGCTGATGCAGAATCAGATGTAGAAATTGGTGTTACGGCAGGGCTGGAGGGAGCTCTGTGAGTATGATTTTGTTTTTGCTGTTAGTCCCCTTACTAGTTTTGAGTAGAATGATCAAATCTGGGTTTATGTTGATTTGGCAGCATCTAGCCAGCAATGAAAATTGGCTGAACAGCCAAACTGGTTTGAGATAAGCAGACAAGGGCATCTTTCCTATGTAATCAAGCCATGTGTTATGAGGAATTTGACCTGGGAGAACTTATTTTACATCTCTCTTTGGTAGGCTTCCGAGGTTGCATTCTTTGAGGGGAAAATGTGTGGAAGTGTCACAGGGAGCGATAGCTTGCTTCAGAATTAATTACATGAGATAAGGGTTGTGAAATAGAGCTGTTCCTTTTGGAGCTGTCAGCGTCTCTCTCGTGCTTGTTCAATGGTTGTGTTGCTTTTTGTGGATGCTGGCAGCATCCCTGGTTATTAAAGTCCTTTTTTGATTCATACCATCTATCAAGGGTGTAGAGAAATCTTGGTCTACTTGATGGCATTGAGATCTGGTATTTTTGTGCCATGCTGTGATTATTTTCTCCATTTTCCCTGTTGCTGGAAATGGTTGAGGTCTGATGTGTTCTGAATATTATTTGTGAATTTCTCTGTCTGAGAAATCACAGGTTCATGGATTCCATAGGATAAACCCAGCCAGGATCTCAGAAACACCAAAAAATGGTCACCCAATAGGTCTTGCTGACTTAATCTTTCTGAAAGAATGCATTGGAAGAGTTGTTTAACTGAAGTCACTCCTTGATTGCTCCCACACAGGCAGCTGATCTAGGAGTAGTTACTAAAAGTAATGGGGTAGTGGGAAGAACAATACTTCAGTATGACAGATTTGGAAGTTATGTAATTTTAATGGTTTGAAGAGTCTGTCACCTATTAACAGCTACTGAATAACTTAAAAAAGTCATGTATTGAGAAGGGTAAAGGTTAAAAAGGTGAAGTTGGTGTCTATTATTATTTTTATTGTGCAGCCCCATCACCTAAGGCAAGAACCTATCTTCTCTCCTCATGGGGTTCACTGTCCCATGCAGTTTTGGGGGTTTAGTGTAGGGTCTGGTACTAATATAGGATGTTTGATCTCTCTGTGCCTCTTTTTCAATCAGTTAATGGAATAACATCTGACTTCTTTTGAAAAGCACATTGAGACATGAAAAAGGAAAAAGAGAGAAAATCAAAATAGAATAGTTAGGGTTGGAAAGGACCTAGTTCCAACCCCCCTGCCATCAATTATGGTTTCTTATTTAGTGTTTTATTGATTTAATGCTGCCTTACTGTTAGCTTCAAAGATTGACAGAGAGAGTTCCTAGAAATTCAGTATCCAAGAGGAAAAAAATTCACAGAGGATAAAATAGTGTGAAAAAGTCTCTGAGATTGGATCTCACTAAAGGAGATGATGGTAAAGATTCTTACATAGATTTCAAAATGTAAATCGTACCTAGAGGACACATCTGAAGCTAATGCCATTAGAAGAGTAATAGTAACCTCCTTTTCTACTTAACTCCAATGAGACTCTTCATTGTGTGTTCCATTTTACAGATGGAAGAACTAAGTCAAAGGTGAAAGAGATTGTGCTTTTCATCTGTATCCACACTGGTGTCTGCATAGGGTGAACATGACTTGGCCTCTTTTCTAGGGTCTGGAAGAAAGGAGATGCTCAATATATGAATCATGCTGCCATCCCTTGCTAACTGTCGATATCAAGTATATTGTCAAATGGGTGAAAAGCAGTTCTATTTATTGACAGCTTTTAGGTTTATCCTTTTATGATTCAGATGTGGTTTAGTTTCACTTATTAAAGTAAACATTATTTTGACAAATCTAGGCAGTTCCAACTCCTCTGTGAAATGGGATGCGTTACATTTTTCACTGAAGCAAATGGAGGTGTGAATGTGAGTGAAATTTGCAAACCCAAGCCCTGCTATATGCACATATATCAATATATGGGTGCATATACACACATTTGCAAAAAATAATTAAAGCTGAAAACGCTTTTCTGCTTTTGTGGCCAAGCAACAGCCTCAATTTCTGACATTTGTAGTTACATTAGGAGAAGACTGGCTTCTCAAATTAGGCTTCCATTGATTTTGACACAAGAATCTTTTTTGCTAAGAGTGTTTTTCTCACTGTCCTTTGAAAAGCGTTTGTTTTGAAAGTAAATGGCCTGTACAGATATTTCTAAATTCTTCTGATGAGCCATTATGTGAGTGTCCTGGTGAAATGATCTTGTTATAGTGACCAGCAGGTTGAAGGAGGTGATCCTGCCCCTCTACTCTGCTCTCGTGAGACCTCACCTGCAGTATTGTGTGAAGTTCTGGTGTCCGCAACATAAAAAGGACATGGAGCTGTTGGAACAAGTCCAGAGGAGGCCACAAGGATGATCAGGGGACTGGAGCATCTCCCGTATGGAGACAGGCTGGGAAAGTTGGGGCTGTTCGGCCTGGAGAAGAGAAGGCTGTGTGAAGACCTCCTAGCAGCCTTCCAGTATCTGAAGGGGGCCTATGGGGATGCTGGGGATGACTCTTCATTAGGGACTGTGGTGATAGGACAAGGGGTAACGGATTCACACTTAAGCAGGGGAGGTTTAGCTTGGATATAAGGAAGAAATTCTTTCCTGTTAGGGTGGTGAGGCACTGGAATGGGTTGCCCAGGGAAGCTGTGAGAGCTCCATGCCTGGCGGTGTTCAAGGCCAGGCTGGACAGAGCCTTGGGTGACATGGTTTAGTGTGGGGTGTCCCTGCTTATGGCAGGGGGATTGGAGCTTGATGATCTTAAGGTCCTTTCCAACCCTAACTATTCCATGATTCTATGGCTTTAGTTTTTTTTCTGGACTTTCAATTGATTGTTTTGTTGCACTGATTCTGCATGCAGGATGGGAGAACAACAGAATCAGTTTTATTCCAAATCTGGCTGCTTTCCCTTTGCCTTCAATACATGGCTTTGAAATTTTCTGCATTACTGGTCTCCTTGACCGGCTTGTTGTAGGACATCAATTTACATTTAGTATTGTGTGGCTAGAGAAATCCTCACCATGTCATAGCTGTTAACTGCATTAGTTTCGGTATGGGAATACCCACAGGGCAAAGCTACCACCTCCAGGAGGAGAAATTGCCAGCTCTGTAGGAGGTCTCTGCAAAGGGAATAAGAATTAAGCAGGTATAAAAAAATCACTTTTACAGCTTCCGAAAGAGGTTTGAGACTCACTGCAGTGGCTGCAAGAAGCTGTTGGTGCCTCTGACCAGTGCTGCGATGGGCTCATAGACCTTGTCTGAGTGCTTAGTCTGGTTCTGGGACCTTGTCATTCCTGAGGTAGGAAAAAGTAAGAGCAGGGATGAGAGGATGACGTTACTGTGCCTTTGTGCCCTGTTTGGAGTGTCTGGCATACAAACCCTACGTAGTTTGAAAATAATTCCAAGTAAAGGATTCAAAAATATGCTTTAAAAGTTGGGCTCTTTGTTCATATAATGAAAGACTAGATGTGGAGAGCTTGCTGAGAGCTTTTCAGAGGTGTGCAAGGAATAATAGAAGATTTTTTGGTCTATCAGACACGTCTCATAGACAATTTCTTGTGATACTGAAGCTAGACGTATCCTGAAGCAAAATACAGGTTTTGACATGGTCATTCATCACTGGACACAAACCAAATAAACAATGTGTTGGATCAGACATGCCCTGAGAGTTGTATGTTCCTTCAATATGTGATTAATTCAAGGAGGAGGTTTGATGTCCAAACATACAGACCATCTTTTGGTCTTTATATTCATTAATGAATACTCTTTGTTTTGCTCTGCTGAGGTGATCCTGCATGTTCAAATATCAAGCATTTTGTGATTTCCCTTTCTGGCTTTCTGGTTTATAGCCTGTCATTCACCTAGATGGTGTTTCCAAGTGCTAGCCCCCCTTTCTGGGGGTCTCACACTTGCCCCATCTAGGGTTCCTTGGCTGCAGCTCCTTTCTTCTTTCATTCTGTTCCTTGCACACTCATGTTTCTTCCTTCCTAATCACCTTTATACAGGTGAATTCTGGACCCTATAGTATCTGTCATATGAAGGATGGGCTTTTGTTATTCCTGAGAAATCATCTGTATGTTTTTTTCACTAGGTTGAAAAGCTCAAATACAGCTATCTCTTTCTTAAATAACTGTTTATGAAATAGGATGAAAAACCAGCAAGGTTGATAATTTCAGTTCCTTGTCTGTTCATTTTGATTTGCATATATATTGTTGTTTATTTAGTGGTTACTTTCTATAGTTGGTCCAGTCACTCTGAGGTTATGGCAATTTAATTCTGAAATCCTGTTTGTTTAACATATGTGCATCCTCATGTTGCGGAAGCCTTATAAACATGGACTATTTGCCTGTCTCTTCTTCAGCCTTAAAATTATTATTCTTCAGCCTGTAACTTAGTCACTTGGTTTCTTTTCTATCAGTTTTGTTCCCATATATGAGAATGTAACTCAAGATACGCTGTGTGTACTCTCATGCATGGATTTGGCTTTTGAGTGTCATGGGCATCCTAAAATCAGAGCAGACGTGGCCTGCAGAGGATACCTGTAGTTCCTTATTCTGCTCATATTTGATGTTATTTCTAATTCTGGTTAATTATTTAATCTGTCTATTTGAATCAAGGCAAATGGGCTTAGGAAGCTGTGCTAGCTGCTGTAATTTTTCAGGGATGTAAAAGGAAGCAGTAGTTTCCATCTGCCAACTGAACAACCCAATGTGATTCTCCTAATCTTTTCACATTTACCGACAAGTAACTAATTATATCACTCAGTACAAATTAATATTACATCATCATGTTTATCCATCTGCATCTGAGAGTAATGCGTCCTTACAGAAAGAAGGGAATAATATAATTAAGGATCAGAAAGTACACTGACGTGAATTTGCCTTTGGTTTAACGCTCCTTGCTTGAGGTTTAATGAAACTTGTTTAATCTAAAAGTGGCTTATAAAATTAACTGGGGCCAAATTTGTCCCTCAGGTGTATGGTTGCATGGCTGATTGATCCAGCAGGTTAGACTTCAGCACATACTCGACAGCACATGTTTTGAGAATACAAGCCAGTGCTAACTCCCTTTTCCATATGGATTTGATTTCTTTGCTCAAATGAGCAAGCTGTATGGCAGGGAAGCCTGGGTCAACAGCTGAATAAGGATAACCCCCTTGGTTATCCTTATTGAACACTAGGATGTGCTCAGTACCTGGTCTTGGTGTTCATGTTCATAGCAAGAGTTGGAGTGAGATTTTTTTCTGTGTTTCAAAGAGATCCTTCAAGGGAAGAAAAGCAAAAGAAGGAAATAATGTTCACTCATAAATACAGCAGTGAGAATCAGCCTCATCTAAATGCTGTGCAAATTTCTCTGCGCTGCAGGTGGTTCAGGCAATGCCTATTTCATATGTATTTCTTGTTGCTGTTTCATATTATTGTGTGCTACGTTGTTTGTGCTGCCATAACACCTAGGAAACATGCCTGTTTCTCCTCCAGAGTAAATGCGTTTAAGCAGACACGATTTAATCCCTCAAATGTGATGAGGCAGGACCACACTCAAGCCAGCTTCTGTCACCCAGATGAGCAGTACTTGTGCCATTTCTTGGCAGCCTGACCATACACAGAGGGGTTCACTCTGCTCAGGCAGGGTCACAGTTTAAGACAAACCAGAAAGCATGCAAAAAGTCACATATTTTACCTCAGCTTCTCAGTGTGTGTGCCCTCTTCCTTCTATAGGGTTTTCTTGAAATTAAAGACTTTTTTCTAGTTGTGAGCATCAATTATCCCACCAGCTTCAGTTAGGAGCTTTGATTTACACCTAGGAGCCTATTCTCATAACTAATCAAAGCTTTTAATAACATTAGCTATAGTGACGCTATAGTTACAAAACTTTGCTAAAATTTACCTAACAGCTGTCAAGAGATGTGTTTTATTAACTTGAACAGTGGCAGGATTTATCCAGTCAGTAGCCAGTCATTCTCTAAAGAATCATTTCATTTCGGATTCCTACCCATTTTTCAAATGCTTCGTGTTTGCGTGTTTTTCTCTGTCATTTGTGAGCGACTTTACTGCATGTTCTGCACCACAGAAAAATCAAATTGAAGGTCCTTATCATACAGTGTTTGCAATTGAAATGAGAGGACCAGACATAATGAGATCTGGCAACAGACCAGGTTATGTGGAGAGTTATGTAGAGAGACAGCACAACAAGAGACAGTAGTTCTGGAGAGATCATTTTTTTACAACAGGTACAATTTGTATTATGCCAAAGCGTGGATTAGGAGCATTCAATTGCAACCAATCAGTGATTGCATCAAGTGGGCTAAGTGTATATTAACGCCTTGGCAGTTCTGGGGTAAGGGTTGGACTTGATGATCTCTAAAGATCTTTTCCAACCTGGTGAAAATCTTGCTCCTCCAAATTCAATAGATATTTTGTCCCTACTTCAGTTCAGTGTTTACCACTTTTATGTGGATGATTTTGTTCATGGCATCCTTGTCTGTGCAGCCTGGAGGATAGATGTGTATTCTGTGGCTCTTCTGGAAGGGTGCTACCTCCTGATATAGAGAAACAAACATCTCCCAAGCCCAGAGATTGAAGCACTTTCATTCCAGGGATTAACTGCCTTAAATCAATAACAACCACATCTGGAGTTTGCTCTGTGAACCACCTCTTGGGGTAAATAACCCCATTGTGTATCTTCACCCTTTTCGCCATACTGTTGAGATTTTAAGAACTTATGGAGGGGCTGTGTGCTTGTGTGAGACCCAACGTGCTTGAGGTTTTGGTTGAGCTCTCCAAATATGATCATATGGTGATTAATCCCCATTGAGGGTTTGTTGTCATGCCATAACCTGCACTGAACTTTGTGGGAGAGCCTTGGTGAGTCTAAATGTGAAATTCCAGTTTTTAAGAAAATGGATTCTTTTTTCTTTTTCCTTCCTCTGAAGTTCCTACAATTCGTAGGGAAAGTGAGATTTTGAAAGCTGTTGTTTCATTTCTGAATACTTCCCAAAACACGCACCGTACACCACTGCACAGCCCTCAACCCACACTGCTGGAGAACAGAGCAGTGTTTCTTTTCTGTCTGCAGTCTCCTTCATGTATACTGCATACTTCCAAGTCATACCTTAAAGAGATAGTGTGGCCCAAAGTTTCTCAAATCAGGGTAAGCTGAGCCTGGATGAAGGACTTCGCATGCTTTGAATATTTTCTCCTGCATAAATTTTACAGTAGAAATGAAGAAATTAATTCCTGTCCTGTGTGCTTGGAAGTTCAGCCCTGCTTGCACAGCCAGGATCAGGTTTGACACAAGCAGTAAATGGATGTCTTCATGGGCGCTGCCCAAGATGCACCATGGAGCTCTTCTCGATTAAACTGCACTGCAATGTATATTTAATGCCTTTACCTTTCAGCTACGTATTGAAAACAATGTGTCAAGTTGAAAGGGAAATAAAATCCTTTTTGTAAATACACCCAGAGGTAGGTTTATTGAACAGTGTATTATTGTTTTATTCCTGGTGTCTTGCGAGACAAGTCTTTGTTGGTGAGGTGATGCACTGCTGGATTTTATAGCAAGGCTCCAACAGGAGTTCTAGCAAAGAAATAAATGTGGAATGGGTTTTTTTTTTCTTGTTTGTTTGTTTCAATTCATCTCAGGTTCTGTCTTTTAACTACACACTTTCATGTAATAATATTATATATAAGATTCCTGATCAATTCATGTTAGCTTTTAGGAATCTCTCTTTGCTAATGCCCAACATCTTTCTTAGGTTGTCACCAAGGGTTGGAGGCAGACTTCCACCTTCCATAGACCCTGAATTTCAAGCTAACTGTTGATTATGGATTGGATACCAGTGCTCTGGATTTGCTCATTTTATAGCTGTATAGTTGCTTAGAAGTAAATACTGTACATGCAATGCTAGCTTTTGCATAGATTTTCCTAATTTGATGGTGCCTAGATGCTCTGCTAACTGGATCTGAGGCAGTGGTTATTAGGGGTAGAAGAGTAGAGGGGTCTTATCGGTGTTGCCTGCACTGCTCTGGTGTCCTATGAACCAGGGAGATGTTGGCCCCCAGGTGAAAAGGGAAGGAAAGATCTTGAGCTGTGGACACTTTGCACTTGCATGTTTATTATAAGAAGCTGCAGTGTAAAAGAAATTCAGATGTGAAATCTAACACTGCAAGACAAGTCAAGTCTCGGAGTTAAAAAAACCTCCAACATCTTCCAGTCTTCCTGGAGTCACAAAATCTCCCTAAAATAGCAAGATTATGTAAAACTTTCAGTTGGATTCTTGATTTTGAGCCTTTAGGGTGTACTTGAGCCACACAGTCAGACTGTTCCCTGTAACCCTGAAGGCAAACAGATACCAAAATAAAACAAAAAGGAAAGCAGAGCCACAGCATTACTCATGGCTTTAGAAGTTTAAACTTTACAAAAAGAGCCCAGAAATACCCAAAGACTGAAGATAAACTTAGGAGACTTGGCAATATCATTTCTGTGAGTATAGGAAAAGTGGTGAACTTAGGTTGTCGGGACTGAAATATGCAAAAAGAAAAGCAAGGGTATTATTAATGGTAAGAAAATGAGTCTTTTACAAAGTATTTATTTTGTTTTTCCTTAAATATGTATTTTAAGGTGCCATTTGGGACTTAGGAAAGAAAATTTATTTTATCTTTGAAGATACATTCTTCCCAACTTGACAGTGCCCTTTTTAATAATTCAATGAGATTGGTGAGCAGAGAAAAGGAGCTTGTAATGAGTCAACTTTGAAGCTCTGCAATGAGTGAGTGGCACAGCAGCCTCAACACACATAATAGAAGGGAGAAAGGAAGAGCAAGGAAGAGAGCCTGAAAAATGAACACATTTGCTGAAACATTCCTTAGTGACAGACCTATGGAGCAAAGGGAGACACATTATTTCTCTTTCTCCCTTTGCATGAGGAAATTAGGCCTTGAAAGTAGCCAGAAAAGAATTCATCATGTAGAGCGTTACATTTGCCTCTTGGATTTACTCTAATTTTTGTTTGGCAATTTTTACTGTGGGAAAAATAGGCACCAAACTTCATTTGACCCATGTTCTACTTGGGTATTTTTCTGTTCTAAAAGTGTCCTTTCTACTTTCTTCTTCAGAAAATAAGGGAAGGAAAAGCAGCATGTGACCTCGGTTGTTGGTATGAAATATGACAGAGTAAGCAGTGCTACTAAAACAAGAAACTCCCCCTCTTCCCCTTCCAGGCACAAAAAAGCTCACATCTTCATGCAAACAGTATATTTAAGGATTATCTCTAATTGGATGTACTGGACTGTGAGGTTCACTGAACTGATCAAAGGGGAGGTTTTCAACAGCAAATCCGTGTCTCCTGGGCCCATCTCTAATCACACACAGAAAGAGGGTGAAAAAAATAAAAAGCTGCTTCTCTCCTCTTGCCCAGCATGGATCAGTGTGGGAACTTGAACTCGGCTCTCCTGCAGCTGACAAAAGTAGGAACTTCGCACTGAATATTTGATTTGGGGAAAACACTTTGTTTTGCTGTCGCATCCTGCTCCAGGGCAGGTTTATAGGGCTATATATAGGTATTGGCTGATCCGTAAGACCTGCCAGCATGGAAGTGTACTTCTGGTTAATGCTGGAGCTTCCCATTCTAAATATTTAATAGTTCTCCTGCTGACCTTACACATCAGAGTTGGGTATTGCAGCTGGCTTCCGTAGCTGACATAAATGAGAACACCGCTTTTATGTGACAGAGAGTGTGTTTCTCTGGCTTACTGTGGGATGGAGGGCACACTTTCCAGTGAGCACATTAGAATTGCTTGCACACAAACAGAATCTGGAAAGACTTGAAATGGTAGACTCAGTTTTTTCTTGTGTTCATCCCTGATTTGCAGCTTTGAAGCCCTTGAAGAAGCATGGGTGGGTTTGGAATGCACCAGCCTGACCAGGTGGAAGCAAAAGGATGTTCACACTGCAGTAATATCCATAATATTTGAGCCATAGAGAAAATGTTGATACCTAAAGCAGTCTGCCTTGTACATGGTGCTTTTCCTTGGTGCTCCTCACATTCTTTCCAATGTTGCCTGCTGGGTTGATACTAGAGGGACATTGTCAGCTCAGGAAAAGGTGAATTCCTGATCAAGGTCCAGCTGCAGCCAGAGCTGTGACTTAGCATGCAGTAGGTTGGGATAGCTGAAGGGCAAGTCCTGTTGATCTGTGTTTATTGCACGAACCAAGCATGCTCCATGCATCTTCTCCTTTCCCATTTCCCCAGCCATTGCTCTGGGCATCTGCCCTCTTCTCACGTTTTGTGTCACTTGGGATCAGCTGTATAAAAGGACAAGATAGTCTGAAAGCAGCAGCATTGGTGATTCAGAGCTTGGTATGAGCTGATTTTTCCTCCTGCAGAACAAATCTTTTTCTAGTTCAGAACTAGCTCAGGTATCTCTGCAGTTGCTCTGCTGATGATGTACAAGAGGGACAAAACTCAGCTCACTCTTGCTTAGTTGGACTGACTATGCAAGAAGAATGGGATAAAAACCAACAAATCCCAATGTTGCAATTTTTTATTTTTCCCATCCTGGAGATGTTATTTGGGATGCAAAGAATGAGCAGGTCCGTGGAATAAGAAGGTACTTTTACAGATGCTTTTTGAAGAGCTACACTTGATGTGTTTTGTTTAGGTTTTTAAATGTCAAGTCGGTCCTAGTGTTTAATTGAGATTTAAATATTAAATAGGTTCCAAAACAGACACAGACTGTGCAGTGTCATGTCCAATATTAAACTTGTCACTCAGTTACCTGTCCTTTTCCATTTAGATGGCTCAAAATCAAGCATGTGTAAAATGTGGAAGGGTTGTTTTAAACGGTTGCCTGCATTCCCTCATCTTCTCTCTCTGTTAAGTACTTAATTATTTTTGTTGCCTTCTTGTCTATTCATAAGTGGGAACTGCTCTGTGTCTGATGTGGGTAATTTTTCATTGTATTGTGCTTGCAAATTGACATTTATAAATTAAACAGTGGTGTACCATCCCAGAGAGAGCACCAATGTGGTACAATTAGAATGTAATTGCACGAAGTCACCTGGGAGGCAGCTGGGATGGGGAAGGCATCACAGATATCAGAGGCAAGTATAACATAGGTAAAACATTGATGTGCTGAAACCTTGCCCAGATGATCCCATTAGGATTGCACTCATCAGTTTGCTCTTGGAGGGGAGGGTGGAAATGGCATTACAGCTGAGTTCAGGGCCTGTATTCATTGGACTCAGATGAGGTTTTCCTCTTTTGACTTCACCCCAAGCTATATATTGATTCTTAATGTAGAAATCTTAAATGTCTTATGCTAGGTATGAAGAAAACTGGAAAGAGCAATTAATTTCTCTCCTTCTGCATGCTGAGACCTATTATTTGGGCAAGTCCTTGGAGGGGACAGGTTTGTGGGTCCCTGAAGACCCACACTGTCACCTCATCCCCTCCCAGGTGGGATATTTTCCTGGATAACTTCACAAAGGGCTAACCTTTCCAGTTGAATCAAGTCAGATCAGAGCTTGATGAACTTGGTGGGGGAAAAAGTTTGCTCCCTAAACTCTCTGGAGTTATGTTTACTTCTGCTTTTATCGCACAGTTTGGCTTGTAGCCTTCTTTCAGATATGATTATCATCCTAATTGGCCCTAATGAGAACTACACGTGCAGAGGAAAGGAGTAACGTGTGTTCCTCCTTCCAGTCTTACTCTGTCTCCAAATGACAATAGGAAAAAAAAGATGTGTGTCTCTATCTATTTATCTGTCTCCTCTGTATCACTGATGCTCTCATTATGACCTTCAGCCCATGAATGTGTTTAACATGTTTGGGTTTTTTTTTTTTTTTAGTTTCTTTAGGCATGTGAGGCTGAAACACCTGGGGCTGTTTTTCCCTCTTTGAATTGGAGCTAATATTAAACAGGCAACTCTGGAGCCATAAAACTTCCTGCTGGTGACTGCTCTAGGTCTCTCCTTTGGGCTACCTGCTCCTCAGCCCTGCCCCAGGAATGGCAGACCTCCCATGTGAAGCCCCCTGGGGTGTTTGCAGCTCACTGGCAGTGCTGCTGTTGCAAGGGACTGGTCTCAGTCGATGCTTCTGGGTTTTGCAGTGTGTGACTGGGTCAAATCTATCAAATCTGTTTGTTGCTGGGTAAACACTGCCTCGTGGTAGCATGCCAGGGACTGCTGACACTGGCTGCATTTGAACAAGTGACCTCCTGGGGAAAGGGGCCCTCGGCAGTGTTATGATTAACATTTTAATGGCAGGCTATCAGGGAACTTTTTTCCCAGGAACAAATACCCGGAAACACACACATCTTGACTGTTTCTCTGGTTGGAGTTGGCACTGCATGTTTGCTAGGTGTGCTGGGGGCTGTCCAGGCTCCGTGAGGAAGAAGGGGTTTCCTTGGAGCTCGCTGAGGTTCCCCCTTATCAGTGGGAAGGGATAAAACTGCTTGTGTGATTATACCTCTCTGCTTAAAGAGAGAAGGGAAGAACTAGATCAATGAACTAGATAAGTGAACCAGATAAATAGGCCAGATCCTCTGGACCATTTATTAATTCTGGTTATTGTGATTTACTGTGGGATGAATGAAGGGGTGCCTCTGGTTTATTGAGTTTACATTGCATTTTGGGGTTGGGATTGAGGGGGCAGTGCACAGCCTGGGTTGTCAGAACAGACCTTTAGCTGCTCTGCTATGGTGGGAGAAATTAGGTACCAACCTTCATATATACATGCCATCTTGGGAGCAGGGGTCTGCTGTAGGCACTATGAAGCAGCAGGCGGAGACCATCCCTAGCACCACCATTTACACTGTGGGAGTGTCAAGACTGAGAAGTGTGAAAATAGATGTGGTAGAGCACATGCTAAGGGACAGGAGTGGACGTCCCAAAGGCAAGGAGGTCCTGAAACCACTTTCCAGGTAATAGCAGAAGTTGCAAATGGGTAGTTCTATACCCTCCTCAGGGCAGCAAATTTAGGCCTGACTTATACTGCCAAGAAGCTTTGAATTGTCTCAGTCCTTAGCTGGTGTGACTCAGCATACCATAAATCAGTATAGCTCCATCAGCATAGTAACTCAGGTAAGTACCAGGAAAGGACCTGGCCCACAGATAACATAGAGATAATATAGAAAGCCAGGGATGAATAATTTCAGAATACAGATGTAGTCATGGTAGTAGTAATAATATTTTCCCTAGTGGGAGAAAAATAGACCTTTCATGGTTGTTGTGCCTGAAGCTATTAAATATGGATGAGACAGATGAAATGCTGCTTCTCCTATTACACAGAAATGAATAAACAGTAATTCTCAATCTCTATATGCATCTCAGGCTTAAAAAACCCACAAAAACAAGTTAAATATGAACACCTGCTAACATTTGTGTGTGCCACTCTGAGGCTTTTGTCAACAAAGAGAAGATTTGCTTCTTTATAAAGACTGATGGCAGCTCAACCAAAGTGTATTTACAGCACTAAAGTTAGGAAAATAGGTTCACTGTCAAACATGGGGGTCCAATAAACAAGCTTATGGAACTGTTGGAATCGCAGGGTTCATGATGCTGCTCTTTTATTGCAGATTTAGTAGTGTATGATGTAGAAAGCAGGAAACGCTTCTGAAATTCTTGATTTTCATGGCAAGATGAGAGGGAATGATGCCAGCTTTTGCGTGAATCTCTTTTCCAGTTTAATATTGGGTGTTGGACTGGGGAGACCTGGGGTTTGTCTGTTTCATGCCCTCCCTGCCCTATCTCCCACATATTTCATACATGTGATGGCACTGCCTAATCCCATAAGGAAAATTATTGCATGACATTTAAGGTGTTATAGCTAAGTCTTGGGATGTTAGCTTTAGTTAATTAGCGGTAGCTACCTTCTAATCCTTCAGTGTCAATGAAAGGCCCATCGTATGATTCACTTAAAGCAAGAATAAAGGAAGACAGGGGTTATACTTATTCCAGAGAGATCAGTCTAAGAAGATCACAAAGGCTGTTTCCTCCATGGGTGTGTGATGCACATTTAATAGCTGTGTTTTCTCTGGACAATTATCTCATGATAATTATCTGCTGGTTTAATTCCTCTGAAGTCAGAGGTTGCCTTTACTACTAGATGTCCTGACTGGGTTACTTATGTGAAAATGCCCTTGTTGGAATTGGACAGTATCTTGCGTACACTTTCCCTTGCTTTCTGCCATGGATTAACCCTAAAGAAGTTCCCATTTGTCTCAGTGATGGGCTTGATTCTCCATGCATTTTGCATACTCATTTTTTCCCCATGAGTTGCTGTTGGCTGCTGCTGGCTCTACCACATTAATCGACTATAGCAACAGCTGTACTGGATCAGACCGAAAATGCAGCTCGGCCAGTGTCCTGTCCCTGCAGCCAATGCCAGATGTCTGAGGAGGAAAGTACAGATCAGCATTTCACAATAATGTAATTATTTTAATAGTGTGAGCACTCCCTTTGCATTCAGTGAGATTTGTGCAGGTGTTTGCTGTGATACAAATGGTGTCTTTAGTAGTCTGAGATTAATTGTATCACCAGTACTTTTCAAGTTGTTTTCTGAATCCTTGTCAATATCTACTGTGTCCTATGGAAAGAAGCTGGATGTAGCATTTTGAAGTGGGTCCTTTCTACCCTCATGTGCTGTTGCCTCATCCTTGCATTGGAAGTGATAGTTATCACCTTCCCTGCTCCATTCGGAGTTCTCTCCAATTAATTCCTGAATTGTTCTTTTAAATCACTTTTTAAAAACTGTGTAACATAAACTGCCTTCTAATTTTTTGGTACCCATAAAGCTTTAAGAGAGAGATTTCAGCCTGTGTTTAGAGCTCCAGTAATTTTATGCCTAAGTTCCCCTAGTATGATTGGGTCAGTCCAGTCTATAATCTGTTCTACCAGTCTTGTAAAGAAGGTTTCCAGTGTAAGAACCTCCCTGAACCTCTCTGCAGCAAGCACAAATGCCAGAAAGTCTTTTATAGCCATTGGTTTATTCATGCTGCTTCTGCACTTGATTGCTTCCCGCTCTGTCAGTGATCCGGCTCACTTCTGGCTTCTGATATGTGCAAAACAGTCTTTATTGAATTTCCTGCCTGGTGCAACTTGTTCTTTAGATGCTTTTTCCTGCCTGTTGGAGTTTTTATATTTTACCCATTAGCACTTAAAATGCTGTTTTGTTTCCTGATTTGGACACACAACTTCTGATTTTGAGGGCACTGTCTTACTTTTCATAGTTTCACTTGTGCAGATACTTGGCCTACCAGGCTTCTCTTTCTAGAGCTTCTTTACATGGGGTGTATATTTGATCTGGGTTTGAAGCATTGATGTTTTCAAGCAGTCCTTACGCCTCCTGCAAGTTTTAACTGTTGTGGTTCTGTCTGCTAGGACCTTCTCAATTCTTGTATAACAAGTTTCCTCATTTTTATACTTCTTTCAGAATTAAAAGAAGTATTGAAAAAACCCTGAAGTTTTAGCCCAGTATAAGAGGCTGTATCTCCGTTCCTAAGAATTTTGGGTTTGTCTCATGTATAGCCTACTATAGATCAAGGGTTCCTTGCTGTGGAGAGTGAAGGCCAATCCTGTTCTTGCAGACTCCTTTTGCTGATTGTTTCTAGCACCACTCTCTAGTATTGGTTTAAAAACCATTTGTTCTATTTGTGATTAAAACCCGTTATGTGACATGGGAAAGCATGTGGTTACTTAACATCTTTTAAATGTGTTTTACCAGAGAGTTATGAAATGAAATTATCAAGCAGCAAATGTAAAATGAACAAGAACTCTGTTCTCCTGTAATTTATACTCAGTGGAGCTCAATTCTGCAGGAGACTGTGAAATTTAAAGGGTAAATGGCTTGAAGAAAATGAATTACACAGGTTGGTAGAGGATATTTAGCTAATAAATGGTGTGTCAATTTCTTGAATAGAGATCCCTTTTCTGGATCACTGATTGTTGAAGGCTAGGGAGATAAATGGGGTAGGAGGAAGTCATATGCTGCATGAACTCCGTATCTTACACTCTTTCTTTAAATAACTGTTAATGTCTATGACTCATGAAAGGACCCTGGACTGGGGAAACCTTATTGCTTAACCCTGTTGAGCATTTTTTGCCTTCTTTATGTCTTCCTTTAACCAGGTAAGAAGGATATATTTTGGGAGCAAGCCATGTGAGTTTACATTTTGGTATCCTCAAGTCTCTGTTCTGTTGGAACAGTTCTTATTCACTTAGAAATTGAAATAGTTTAGTGGGGAAAGGGCTTTGTTTCAGAGAGCATAAAGTTTCTAATAAAATTTGGCTCTTACTCATAGCAGAAAGCAAAACTCTTTTCCCTAAGGAAGTATCATGCTTTTTTCTGCTATTCCAGCAGTTTCCTGTGCATCCTTTTGACCTGTCATGTTTTAAAGGACTCAAAGCTTATTGCTTCATAGTGAACCTCCCTGTCTGATAATGGTGGGGAGAGACACCATCTTATTTTGATCTATTCCTAAAATGATCCCAGGGATCAATTTGTGCACTTGCTGTCAGGATTAAGTGTCCAACCTTTCCTTCCCTCCAAGCCCTTTTGGCGACAACGAATAGAAGCTCCCCAGGGAGCCAAATTTTTGGAATCTTTCTAATTTTTCCCTTTAATCAGCTTTTAACCTGTTTTGAATACACTTCTGTTTTGAATACTCTGCAGCCCATCTCTTCTGAGGGCTGGCTTTCCAACCACAGCACATCTGTAACACACACAACTTGTGGCAGCTTTTACTGGCTGGACCAGCCTCAGTTTAGCTTCTCAATTTACTGCCAGTGGCCTGCTGCTCTTGGTATTTTTGGGGAATTGGCTCTCAGATAACCTTTATAGTCCACTGGGAGAGAGATTCCTGCAATACAATGTTCCTTGTCACTCTGTTAGTGTTCTTCTGCAATCCTTCTGGGGGACTTCCATCTTCTGGGGTACACACAACCTGAGAGGACAATATGCTACATCCTTTTTATTCATGTTTGAAATGATGCAGCAACTTCCAAAGAAACACAGAAATTATTGCTGTCAGGTTTGAAGAGCTGCATCCCCCTCTTCCCACCCTCAGTCCAGCTCATTGGGCATGTTACGGTACCACTCAACCCTGCTCTCCAAGGCTTGGGCTGGGTTATCTGGACCCGCACAAAGGCTGAGGAGCACAGTGGTGGTGATTGTCACTGTGCATATAGCCTGTCAACTTGAGATGGAAATGAGTTCTGAGAAATTTCATTTTTATAAATAGGTAGGGAGCATGGCAGTCATTTCCTAGGAAACTCGTTCATTGTGTTATGAGATGATAATATACAATGATTGCATTTCAGATAAAGGGAATCAGCGTTGCTGTCAGATTGTTTCTGTTGAAGTTTTACAACACAAAAGGACATCCCTGTGCAGCAGTTGACTTCGGTTGGTGTTTGTGAGCTGCTTGTGACATTGACAATGATTCCACCTGTGCTGTTGCTTACTGGAGAATGGAAGGGGAATACTGAGGAATGAGTAGCCCAGCATTGAGGTGTGCTGAAGTTGCAGGCAGTCAGTCTGTCACAGTTCTGGTAACCCAGATGAAGCTCAGTAGCAGCAGCTTGCCTAGGCAGATTTGGAGGTCTTCAGTCTCCATCTCCTTATCAGAAGGGTTGGTAAATAGATTACTGATTGTTTTCTGTGAAGACTAAATTGGTTGCTATTAAACCAGGAATCTAAAGCCTTTCTTATGGTCAGTAACAGAATCATCAAATGATTTGGGCTGGAAGGGACCTTAAAGCTCATCCATTTCCAACCCCTGCCACAGGCAGGGACACCTTCCACTAGAGCAGCTTGCCCTAAGCCCCTGTGTCCAACCTGGCCTTGAGCACTGCCAGGGATGGGGCAGCCACAGCTTCTGTGGGCACCCTGTGCCAACGCCTCAGCACCCTCACAGGGAAGAACTGCCTAATGTCTAATCTAAATCTACCCTTTTTCAATTTAAAGCCATCCCCCCTTGTTCTGTCCCTACAGGCCCTTGCCAAGTCCCTCTCCAGGCTTTTTGTTGGCCTCTTTAGGCACTGAAAACTGCTCTAAGGTCTCCCTGGAGCCTTCTTTTCCCCAGGGCAATAAGATTATGGGAGGAAAATTATGCTGGTGCTGCATCTGTCTACCTTAGTAGTCTCAACACAGCACCTTAAACATGGAGCCACAGAGAATTTCCTCATCAACAGAAGCTGAAAGGAAACCCCTTTTCGCAGTGAGATTTGAGTGAGATTGACTGAGGCTCGTCCACCTGGAAGGTGTGTGGCAATGTTTTTTGCAGAAGTATCAGCGAGTTTCAGAAGTGCCTGGTAACTTCTGTTTGCAGTTACACTAAAATCGTCTTTGCCAAAATGTTTATTTTCAAGCTTGCCAGTTACTAGGCAAACCAGTTTGCTAAGATTTCATAATGTTCCTTAGCTCAGACGTGAAACTGCATGTGGATACATGAGCAAAGAGGCTGGGAAGTAGGAGAGTAAGCACTCTTCTAGTGTTTTAAGAGATATCCATTGGAACTAGGACTGCAGATGGACCTCTGGATATCTGTGGTGGCTTTTCTTGCCAGAGTTCAGTCCTGAGCTATGAAACAATTTATATTCCATTGTACTGAATTGTGTGTGTCTTCTTTTTTGTTAACTCTAAGCTATGACTTGCAGTGGGCGAGGATACAAAGTATACATCATTTTTAGTCCAAATATTTAAAACAGATATGCAAGAGTGGCTGGCTGGGTAACAACAGGATGAGAACAAGTCAATTAGAGTTTTGTAGTGGCACAGAAGAGCTCTTGCACAATGGGAATTGTTCAGCTGTGCTTGTGACAGCTCTGAACCCTGTGGCCTCTTCTTTCAGTGGCTGCTCATCATGTTCATGGGGAGCACTTCCTGACTGGGGGCTGTAGATTGGGTCTAAAGGATTAAACTGAAAAAAGCAGATTCCAGGAGATGTGCCTTGGTTTCATGGTCTGATTAACTAATTTAAATTTGTCCTTAGAATAGGCAGGAGCCATGCTATGATCATAGGCATAGAAGCATATAACTGCTAATCCTGTTTTAAATGGTTGTTCTGTATACTCGGGTCCTATGAGTTGGCCAGGAGATTTGTTTGCCCTAGCTTTCAAAGGGTCCAGACTGTAGATATCTTCATCTCTTCTCCTAGGCTCCCTTTGCACTCAGCAAAGACCAAGAGATGTGTTTAGGGTGCGACTCGTTTGACCACTGTTAGACAGCTAACCCAGCACTGCTGTATTGGCCATCTCTTGACCAAGGGGGAATAGGTTAGATGTCAATAACCCACTGAGATGTGGTCAGAGAACTTTCATTCTGGGTGGTCACTCTGGTTTCTCTGGAAGTAAGACTGGATCCTAAGGCTGGAAGTCATTTAACTTAATTGCAGCTGCCTGACAGGCATCTTGGTGCTGATGTCTGTGCATCTGAGATGAGCTCTTTGACCAGACCTAGGCACCAAATGGAGCAGGGGATTTTTAGTTGACAGGGTTTAAGGATTCCTACAGAGTCATAGCGTGCTGCCTTCAATATATTTTTGGATGGGATGTAATCATCTGTTGGAGATGTTTCTCGAGTACAAAAAGATGGTGTCATTTTTAGATTATGCAAAGCTCCCAGCTTTTAAAATATCAAAGTTGAACAAAAAGAATTGGCCCATGTGGTTCCTGTTCTTCAAGTCCCTCATATGTAGAATGGGCAATACAGCTCATGAAGGACAGGGTTGGTATTTGAAAATCATAGGTCAATTAACACAATTTTTTGCTTATGATCACTGAGGAAGACCACCAGAACTGATACTTTGGCTTTGTTTTGTAGAGGGATAAATACTACCCGAAGGAACCAGGTGCTGTGTATACTTCTGCAACTCAGATTTGTGAAGGTCCAGACACCTTTAGGCAAAGCTCCTGACTAATTGGGAGTTTCCCATTGTTTAGACACAACTTCAAAGTTATTTGATCTTTAGGCAGTTTCTAGTTTCATCTTAACTAAAACCTTCTCTTTAGAATGAACATAGGAATTGTTGCAAGCAAAACTGTAGTGTCTGCACTGGCTTGGCTTGCTTTAAAAGATGCACTGTCATCTAGTTGTTCTTTAATTGAACCAGCCTCTTGGAGAGTGCCATGCTATGCCAGAAATTTTCTTTAGCTTCTGTGTGGAAGAAGAAACATACTTTTCCAATTTGGTGTAATCTGCTTTAACTGGCGAGATAAGATCTCCAGAAATCAGATGTGTTGTAATAGACCGTGCATAGAATCCTAGAATAGTTAAGGTTGGAAAGGACCTTAAGATCATCTCGTTCCAACCCCCCTGCCATGGGCAGGGACACCTCACACTAAACCATGCCATGCAAGGCTTCGTCAGTGTCAGAATAGAGAAGTGTTTTGAAAAAAATTATGGAGATCACTTTTGCCTCAAGAAAGGTTTGAGGTCATTATTAGAAGAAGAAAGGTTATTTCCTCATGAGAATGCTGCTATCAGATAAACCCTGGGAGACAATGAGCTCCTTTGGTCTTATAAGATGAAAGTGGAAAGAAGGTATTCAGATATTCACTTTGGAAAGAAAGGGATCATTGGTGGAGAAAATAAACTGCATAACAGCTCCTTTGTGAAGTGTATAATGGGAGGAAGATCTCTGTACAGAAAGCTGTATGTTTTACTTGTGATTCTGGATAGCTTTACTGTGATTGCCACTGAGGATGTAATGTAAATGTAATAGGCCTGTAGAGACAATACTTTCCTTTGTAATAGGGGTCAGGATTAATAAGAAAGGAGCAAACAGTTCAGGAAAGAAGAGGACTGCAATAATAAACATGACTGGAGATCTGTGCTGGGCAAGTTTCCCTTTTTAGTATCCATGCATCACTGTCTCAGAACAGACTGCATAGCATCCTATTAAATTAGCATACACCAGGCAGCTAAAACAAATTAGTTCATCTCAGAAAGAGAAGAGCTTCTGCAGAAACTTTTCTTTTTGGCTTAATTTCTGTGCTTTATGTGGTTTATTCATCTTTGAACCTAAGTTTTATGGCATGGAATCCTCTATGCCTTTCTCTGCTCTGCATATAATGGCTTTTCTCGCCTGGGAGTCTCCTTGGCCCTTGGTGTTTTGGTTCCTTCATCCTGCTCGTGTATGAATTGGAGCCCTTCAAGCACCGTGAGATTTCCCATCCCCGTGGTTGGAAGCCATCCCAGCAGTGCTCTGCATTACAGTACAGGTCTCAAATGTAGCTTTTCCTTGCTGGCCTTCCAAGCGGGAGCTGAGCTGGCTCATTGATGGGCCAGGGAAGTGCTCAGGATGCAATGGAGCAATGTGGCACCTTTTCTGATGCCTCACAACATTGTCCTTGAAGGAAGAGAAGGGAGTTTCTCAGTGGCAAGGAGTGCTGGTGGTTTGTGCCACGCCTTGCTGTGAACTTGAAATTCATCCTGGAGTGAAGAACTGATTTTGACTGCAGAATGGTTTGAATGGTTTCCAGCAATTTTTGACTTGGATAAAAATGATTGTTGGCCATTAACAAGGTGATTGTGCTCTGATGGAGGTGGTCCAGGGGAAGAGACAGGGGCGTGAAGGAAACCACCTTGACTATATTGTTACAAATTCATGCTTTGTCATGTGCAACTTTAAATTGGTGTTTTCTGGCTTCATAGAAGTCTTTCTCCTCTAAGTAGCTGTCCTTTAAGTAGCTGACATGGGTTTTCAATCTTAATTCTATTTTTTGATGTTTGTTTTTTTAATGTTGATTAATTATTTTTCCCCTGAGAGTGTAAAATATTGAGTAGCTAAAACAGAAGAAATTATAAGCCTCAAATTGGCACTAAAATTCTTGCAGCTGACTCTGGTGACAAAAACTGTCAAAACACTAAGCTGCTGTTGTAATTGTAGAAAATAGTACCCCAAAAAATGGAAGTTAAACCCAAACACTTGTGACTATGCAAGATGAAAGCTTTGTGCTGCTCATTCTATCACAGTGAGTCACCCTGTAATGGAGGGAGAAAACCAAACTGGTTCGTATGGAGGGGAAGGAAGCTCTACCTTCAGTCTGATACTGTCGAGTGTCTCTGTTATGGTCATGGCTATAAGTCTCAGCAGAGATCTGTGTATTAATGTGGCTCCTCTCTCCCCACAATTATGTTAGAGAAGGAGCAGCAAAGGTGGTTGGAGAGATGAAGTCCAGACCTGGGGATGTGCTGCCCATCCCTGGGCATGGTGATTCCTGGGCTTTTCTCACACTGTGAGGAAGTGGCTGCTCATTGGAAGACCCCAATGGTCTTACCTTAATGCACCTTCTGTCTTGGTCAAAATGCTGAGGGTATTGTCACAGAGCAATAGCTCAGGGTACAGAGAAACGTGTCAGTGGTCCAGAAAGGTCCAGTGCTCCTTGCTACAGGGAACACCATCGAAGAGTATTTTTGCCCCTTGCCATTGTTGTTTGAGTGTCCATCAGGCTATAGCGTTTTGGCACAGTTGAAGTGCTGTTCATCATCTGCAACAAGTAACAGCAGCCCCAGCCCTGGGAGTCTCTGTGGGAATGGGGGACATCACTGCAGGTGGAGATCAGGGTCAGTCCTGATGAGGGAACCAGGGTCAGACAGAGCCCAGGGCAGAGCTGTATCTGGTGTTACAGCGAACACTGGGCTCCAAGTTGGAAATCAGCATTTTCAGTAGTGGCTGGGTGGCTTAGTGGAAGTTAAATGAGTGGTGAGGCTAAAAATACCAGTGTTAATACAGCGATCCTGATTGCTCTGCGCTCGCCCAGGCAGAGGAAGCATTCCCATAGAAGGGGCTGCATAGAATCACAGAATCATAGAATAGTTAAGGTTGAAAAGGACCTTAAGATCATCTAGTTCAAACCCCCCTGCCATGGATGGGACTATGTGTTTGATGAATGGAAATAGCTAGAAAAACCATTTGTCCTCTAAAAAAATAGATGGCCTCAACCTGATTAGGCAGTGTGTGCTTCTCTTCCGATAAATTTATATTCATCTCTTGGGAATGTGTAAGGATATTTAACTTCTGTACCACAAATAATAGTACTGAAATCCTTCTCCTTTGCTCTTGGTTGGGTAAAAACACCCTCCACCCTTCATTTCTGTTAATTTTGAATTCAGACATCACTGACCTATTGAAAAGTTTCATTGTAAATTCATTTCCACACAGATGATGGACATTCATGGACATGACTTTGGAGAGAAAAACTTCATTGAGTTTATGTTGGGATGAGCCTGGAATCTGGTACAATGAAGATGTGTGACAGAAACGACTGAGTAGAAAATTTAATAAAAAAATATAGAACATGACTGGTGCAGAAGAAAGAATTTAGTAGAAAACCAGTCTGGAGAAGGTTGCATGGAGACCTCATAGCAGCCTTCCAGTATCTGAAGGGGGCCTATAAGGATGCTGGGGAGGGACTCTTCATCAGAGATTGTAGCAACAGGACAAGGGGTGATGGGTTCAAACTTAAACAGGGGAAGTTCAGGTTAGATATAAGGAAGATGTTCTTTACTGTTAGGGTGGTGAGGCACTGGAATGGGTTGCCCAGGAAAGCTGTAAATGCTCCATCCCTGGCAGTGTTCAAGGCCAGGTTGAACAGAGCCGTGGGTGACATGGTTTAGTGTGAGGTGTCCCTGCCCATGGCAGGGGGTTGGAACTTGATTTTTTCCAATCCTAACTATTCTATGATTCTATGACCAAAATCAACCTGGTATGTGCTGGTTATGCAGAGCCTGTGCTCATCCCACAATTAAGTCCTTCAGGGCCATGGGAAAAGCTCTGAAAATGCCAGAGAAGACTTTTTCTTACATACCTGCCTCTGTTTATGGTGCAGTTCAAAGTAACATTTCTTTGCGGAGTGAAGGAGCACAATCTGTGTGTGGCTGCCAAAGCCATGCTACAGAAATGATGTGCTTTGACAGTCTCACTTTGATTCAGTCAGTGTCCCATCTCAGGTTAATCTTCCCTGTGGACATGGTTTATTTTTCCGATGATGAGTGTTTGTTATTTTTCCCCCCCATGGTTTGACTGTGGCAAAGTCCACACAGAAAACCAAGTGTATCATAATTAAGATCATTAGCTATACACAGCCCGAAGATGTAAAATCTGTTTCCTGGCTATGTCTATTGATTTAGTATGACAGAGTACCTGCTAATGCGGTGGAAAACTGCTCAACATGGAAGTTACTGCAAATGGAAAAATTAAGTTTTATGCCTCCATCAACTCTTTGTCTTCACTTTGTCAGTATTTTTGTGACAGCAATTCTTTGAGAATAGGAACAGACTTGCTGTCACAGTGTATGTTGTTCACTGTATTTCAGAAATTAAGTGTTCATATTAAATTATAGTTCAAACAGATAAAGGAAAAAGTTACTTGTCCTTTATTTTGCTTTGATCTAAAGGATAGCCCAGCCTTGCAACCATTGTTTTCTAATCAAAAATCCAGTCTGTTTAGGTATGAATGGTATTTGTATTCTAATGTTGATGTTAAAGTCCTAATCTTTAAATCTAGATAAAGAAAATATGATGAGAAATAATTAGAACTATAAAAGAGTAGCATCTCGTAAGATCTGCATGGACCAGATGCATGATACATGCAAAAGGGTGGGAAGTCTTGATCACCCTCTAGAATTTGCCGTTATCTCAATGTCACTCATCAAGTCATTTAACCTCTCTCCCCCCCCCCCACATTGTTCCTAATCATATTAAAAATGATCTAGATCATAAAATCATTCCATGCCTTAATTAGAAGTTTGAAAAGAATGGATCCTCTAGAGTAAATTATAACATGGTCAAAACTTGCAAAAATAGGTTGTTGTCGCGCATGTATCTCAGCAGCTAAGGATGGTTGGATTTTGCAGAAGTTTCTCACCCATTTCCGTCACTGTCCTACTTCCTCAAAACCATGATGGCTTTTTATTTGTTTGCTATAATGTCCAGGCAGGACAAGGAAAACTCCTGAAGGGTGTTGAAGCCCCTCTTTAGAGAGGCAAAGGTGGGGTCTACAGGCACCTTGGGAAGGCTGCAATTACTTCTTTCCCAGCTGAAGAGAATGAGACATTTCAACCCTTGTAGATGCCTTTAAAATCATAACTTTTAATCACTTAACCTCGTCTCTCCATTAAAAAAAAGTTTCTGTATCAGAGTGTGAAAATACTTTCTTTTTCAACCATATTCTTTGGGGGAGGAAGGAGAATAAAATTCATCAAATATTTTCACAAACACCTTCTCAGTATCTCAGTATTTCACAGAATTAAAAAATATCCCTGTTTGCTTGTGGCCTTCATGGAAATGGTGTTTTCTCCATACATGAAATTCCAGACAAAACCTCCTGGTTCAAAATGCAAGATTGACAAATAGGTTTCTGAATCTCTTTAAGGCTTGGTGTGATGACCATGAAGATCCTGGCACATGAGTTGCAAGTAGCAGGTCTTGGGAACCTAATATGTTGTAGAGACCATAGGGTACCTCCTAGGAGAGGTGGAGTTTTAATCCAGAGCCCTGTCTGAGCTGCAGACATGTAGCATTCTGGTTGTCCAACATCTCCTCTATAGTTTTTTCTTTCCTTTTTCTATCATATAACATGGCTCGATTATGCTTAATGGAAGCCATGTCCTTTTCACAAGATTTCCTGTCACTTTGATGGTGTAAAATGCAACATTTTCCAAATCCAAACTTCTCTATAGAACTTTGTATATAATTAATGTTTAATCGCAGTAAAGAATCATAGTAAATTCTTAGAGATAAATCGCTTCCTTCATTAATGTCTTGATTTTAAAGGCCTCATTAATTCTTTGGGAGGAAAAAAAAGCTGTCTTTAACAAGCCTGCCAAGTCAGTAGTTCCGGGGTTTTGAGGAGGCAGACAATTTGCTCATAGCAATATTCCTGGTAGCAAGAAAATGAGCAGCCTTGTCTTTCTGACTTAG
This sequence comes from Agapornis roseicollis, assembly GCA_002631895.1. Classification (NCBI taxonomy): domain Eukaryota; kingdom Metazoa; phylum Chordata; class Aves; order Psittaciformes; family Psittacidae; genus Agapornis; species Agapornis roseicollis. The sequence goes on along the minus strand of NDXB01000671.1, from coordinate 44,336 downwards.
TCTTCAGTATTTATCTATTCATGCATGAGTCAAGAGGGGTTTAGTGTGGGTTGGATAGGTTCATTAAGGGTGGATGAATTCAGCTGTATGTTTGAAATATGGTAATTGCTTGCCCATCTAATCACTATTATTTCTGACTCTCCCCTGACTCCAGCAGACTCCAGGAGTGTCTTTGCTGCCTTGTCCTTGCTGATGCTCCCTGCTATAATTTCTTTCTTCTTGCCCTATACCGTTGGTTCCTTTCAATCTATGTTTAACTCTTTGATCCCTATCTGCATCTGTTCCCTTCCTTCCCTTTCCTTCTAGCACTTCATTTATCTTATTGTCCATTGACTTCTTGCTCTCCCCAGACCCATTGCTCTGTGGACACAGGAGCACATATACTGCACAGGATAGTGCAGACTGCTTGGCATCTCCCTCCTGCCTTCCCGGCAGATCCACCCCAGTGCTCCCCCACCATTGCCTGGGGGCTCTTCCCAGCACCATCAATTTCATGTCATGGCCTCATATAAAATTCGATGTGAAAAAGCGCCCTGTCAGTGCCAAGGGTTGACATGTGAGCAAATGCTTTAGCTGAGGTTCAGCTTATTTCATGCTTTAATGAGAAATATTGTTAAGGAGATATGGAATTGGGTTTTATGAGTATCTTGGAGCTCCTGAAAAAAATGTCATTTAAATCCACAGGGTCTGTTTCCAAGCACTGAACTGCGTGGCTGCCCTGATAAGTGAAGAAAGAAATCCAGCAGCACTGTGAAGGCAGCTGAAGTAGAGGTTTTTCCCACACCTGCCTTTATTGCATAGATGGAAATAAAGGAATTTCCTTTATTTTGTTGTCTGCAAACATCAATGAAATCAAGATTGGAATGAGCTTTCTCTGTGTTTTTGTAATATCATAAATGCTGGGAGGGTTGTATGATCAGTAAACGACTGGTAAGAATATGCTGCTTTTAATGGCATTTAACTGAAGGCAAAAAGCTTGTTCAAGACACAGCTAGAGTGAAGTGCAGTGTTGAAAGCTTAAGCAGCTGGGGTTTAAAGGGTTCATGAAATATAGCTGGGAACAGTCCCCTATGTTTCTGAGCACCCTGGTCTGCAACCAAAGCTGATAAGCACTGAGAGGTCTTAGGGCTTTCCAGTAAAAGGGTTTTATTGCAGTTCTGGTCTGGCTGTCCCAAGCATGAGGGTCAGGACGAAAACTTCATTTGGTGAACCAAATGACTGGGACTGTTGATAATAGGAAAGCAAACAATATGTCTTCAAAAACACTTTGAGTGGTTTGATTGCACAAGCCATTAGGATGAGTTCTGTGGACTCTAAATTGTAGTCCATGATGCTCTGACATGCTATGGTAGATAATACACAAAGCAGAAAACAGTGAATCATTCCCATAGTTAAGAGTGGCGTGAATGTGGTCAGAGTCTGTCTTTTTTAACAGAAATGAGGCAAAATATTCTTGGTTCAGAGCGTCACAAGTTGTCAAGCATCCGCTGGAACAGTTTGCAAAAGTCTCTTTGCATCCATTCCTAAACTTCCTGTCACCATTTCCCTACTACTGCTGGCTAAAAAGGCGCTTCTGTATAAACAGGTGCTTGCTTTCCAAAGCAGCAGTCTCTTGCTTTTGCTTATCCACAGGCTTAGTGATTCATTCAGTCATTTTGCAACTCAGGAACTGTTGGTTGAGCCCCTTGGTTGTGTCATCGAAGTTCATGACTTAAAGAAGAGGCTGGTCAGAAAAGGAAATGCTTCTGTTTATCCACAAGCAGTTGTGGGGAGTTAAAGTCAGAGAAAGTTTGTGGTAGCTAAATGAGGCTGTGGTCAAACATTAACACCTTCAGGGCGGCTGGAGTGTGGTTGGGTTTGCTTAGCATGCTCCTGAGCCTTGTTCACAGAGAGCTATGTAGTAGAGCAGAACAATCTATTGATGGGTGGGAAACAATAAAGGGAAGCTTCCTGCCTCTTTATTTTGTACAAATAAAATATGAACCTTCAGCTGGTGGATCCTTCAGTTGTGATCTGGTTAGACAAGTCCTTGTCTCTGATCACTCTTGGACAAAAAGGGTGCTTTAGGAAGAGGTTTTGGAGAATAGGAGCAAAGATTTGCTGTTCCTCATCAGGCCAATGTTCTGTCTGGCCCAGTACCTCACTGCTGCACCAGCAACAGGCGCCAGAACATGAGAATGTTCCTAGTATGCCACAACAAAAGTTTGTCCAGACCAGCAGTGTCTAAATGATGCTTGAATGCTCAGAAAACAGTGTGAGAACAGAAAAAAATGTGTATACAGCACAGACTGTAACATTTTCCTGGCCTCTTCTCAGTCAGGTCCAGATGCTTTGGAGGAAGCAATGCAAGTGCAAGAAACAATACACTGTTATGGAATAATCGAATGGAGGAGAGGCACTGCCCACTCTCAGCAATTACTGGCTGGCTGCTGTGATGAAGTTTCTTTATTTGTGTAATCCTCTCTGGGGTAACCATAGGGAGGCTGTTTAGACCTGTGATTTAATCCAATCCTTTGGCTTTAGCGGTTACACACAGCAGTTTGTGTTGTGGAATAACTCTGTACACGTAGAGAAGGTCTGACGCTGCTTCCCTGTCTGAGGGTTGAGCCAAGGGTAAGGAGATGCTCTGAGCTGTCAGTGAGGACCAAAGTGGAGGCCCTGACCTCTTGTGGTCACTGAGGAACCGGGAGTACTCTTGGCACTGGTGTGTCACTGAGTCCTAAGGACTTTGTGCTGCTCCTCCAAAAACCTCAGGAAGGGAAAAAGTACATCATCATTAAGTCAGCACGGATCATGGTCCATGCCTTTGTGTGCAGAAATGGTACTTTCTGATCTTGAAGCTTTGCTCATACCTCTGCTGGGACTATGGTCCTTATTAAAAGTGTTGTATTTGGTAAGCCTTTAGTGCTTTGTGTGAATGTGAATGTCTGTGTATGTTTGTAAAGGCAAAGATGCTTGTAAAGCCATTACTGTGGTTAATAAGAGCAACTTCCAAAAGGCACAAGAAGAACTTTATTCAATGATACATATCAGTTAACAGCTTCCAAACAAAAGGCACCACTTAAAACCAGGGTTTTTCTTTTCTTCTTTCAGGGGTGCATTCTCTGAAGTTGTTTTGGCTGAAGAGAGAGCAAGTGGGAAGCTCTTTGCAGTCAAGTGCATTCCCAAGAAAGCACTGAAGGGAAAGGAAAGCAGCATAGAGAATGAAATTGCAGTCCTGAGAAAGTAAGTATCAGACTTTCATTTCTGCTTCCTTGCTTCTATGAGCCTGTTGCATTTAAGGAGCAGGAACAGTGATTGACAAGGTTGCTCAGTGCTTCACAGCAGACAAGATTGAAGCTGAAAATATAGTGGAAAATGCTATGGTTATCTTTTGTATTAATGCATCCAGATGACTGCAGAGCGGGAAAGAAGAGGATTTAGGCTGGAGTAAAGCCTATGATGCCATAAAAAGACCTTATCCACTGCTTTTCTCAGCTGCTGGATCACTGGCTTTGAGGAGAACAAGAGCAGGGTTATAATCTTCAAATACTTAAACCAGTCTCTGTACAAATAGCTCTAAAACTATGGCCTGCTATGGGTTATAGGAGATATATAGGCAATAATCTGTAACATGGAGAGGAATCTTTGGCACTGCTGGAAGGAGGATTTATGCTTGAAGGATTGTCCACAGCGTGTATTTTTCCCTGACCATGTTTAGAATACTTAGATAGGAAAAAGTCAGCTCATGATTCCAATTACTATGAATTCAGGGAAGTCATTAGAAGCTTGATCCTTACCTCTTCTTCATCTTATACCCTAAAGGAGGGATTCATCTCCCCTTACCTGAGATACCTGGATCTGAACTTGCCACCCTTGACTTTCTTTCCAAGAAATGGAAAGAGATTGGTTGCATTAGGCTTGGTCCATGTAACTTGTTTTAAACTTCTAGAAGTACCTTCTCTTCTGATTGACTTGAAGGTAGTACAATGATACAGAAGTTTATGATGGACTGGGGCACTCTGATTCTTGCTACACTCTATCTCTAGTGGGACTTCTTGGCCCAGCTCTTGGTCATGTAGGAGCTGATGGCACCATGTGACAAAATTGGCCCTAAATCTTTAACTAGATACTTCTGAACTAAGTGCTCAGGCAGCCTAAGCTAAAGGAACAGGTCCCCTCAGTAGGCAAAGGGGATCCTTTTCAGTGGAGGGATATAAGTGGGGCTCCAAACAGCTACAAGTATTTGTTGCAGTTGCCTGCTCATTGCTGGACTTGTATCAGGTCAGTGCAATGTAAGCCCAGAGATAAATGCAACATGTTGACTTGGTGTGTGGTGTTAATGTGAACCTCTGGTAAAGCTCAACTGTTGCCATTGCCATTGCCAGGCAATAATGGCCAATAACTGACAGCTTGAAACAGCCTTTGTTCCCTGATACTCATGTGTGGATATAAGCGCAGCAATATTGGCATGCAGTAAGGATTCCTAAAGTTAGATCTACTTGATCTCTTGTCCTATACACATTGTGACCAAAAGAGAGATTTATCTTTTTTTATCTCCTAATGTCTTCTACTTTGTTGTTGCTAATACAAACTTTGCACGTGATTGTATTTATTCTGAAAATAGACATCTTTGCTAGTAGACATAGTGTTGAATGTGTATGTGCCACCAAGGAAACACTTAGAAAATAACAGTTGGGGGGATATCAACCTGTTTCTCTGTTTGATGAATTCTCTGCTTCAAAAGCTGTCAGTAAAAATAGATTTTGGAGAGGTGGAGTGGATCCTGAGTGGCTGTTGCTAAGCTCCAAAGGTATCTAAGAGTCTCTGCTTTTGCTTCTTGTAGTTTAATACTGAGTGGGGATTGCTAGTCTGTGTGTGGTCGAAGTAGTGGGTAGGATGCCAGAGCCCTGGGCTGCTCTGTGTGGCTGTGGGGTGCTGCAGCCTTGCACTGACTGCCAGTTTTGAAGGTAATGTGCGTAGAGGATGCCTGGCAGGAGAAATAGGGTTCCCTGAGAGGAAGGTGTAGAGACACAGAGGATGGATGCAAACCAAATACAAATATACACATTTGTTGATCCTCCCCTCACTTTCTGGTTTTGCATTATGGTGAGTGCTTAAACTCCAAAAGGGTAAAAGTCCCAAAGTACACCAAGAAAACTCCTTGTGGTCCTTTAAGGAAGGATCTCTTGTCTGCCACTGGACTTTCTCCTCCTAAATTCCATCATTAGGTTTTTGTCTTCTTCCTGATGAGGTACTGACTTTCTGGCAGGTATCTGCCAAGTGCTGTGAAATGCAGTTCTTGAGGTTCTTCTGGTTCTGGAGTGTGGAATCTTGCATGTACTCTCTGCAGCTTTGCCAGCTCTCAAGTGAGCTGCTTGTGCCCCGTGTGTCTTGAGCAGGTTTTTAGGGACAGTCAGGGATTGTATTGGCAATGACTAGGACACACAAGTATCACATACGCTTTGTCCATCGAGGCTGCCTTGGTGGAGGTTTGTCCCCTTCCAGTCCTGCCAAATCATCCAGATCTGGCAGAACCAATATGGAAAAGGGTTTAAATCACATTGCAGTCATATTTTAAATTATGGTTTTTAAAATCAGAATTAAAGGTTTATGCATGGAGTACTGTAGGAATAGCACCTGATGATGAAAACATGAATCAAATGACCCTTGGTCCCGTCTCACTTCTGCTACTGGCTTCCTGTGTGAACTTCTGTCACAGCAGCTACTGTCTGTTTTGATATTTATTGTCTGTGAAGCAGCCTTCACACCGCTTTCAAGTAAAAAGACTTCTGGATGAAAAGTCTTACCTGCGGTTCATTTTGAGGCCATTTCTTGTGCCAGCAGACTCAGGAGAGTGGGTGCAAGAAGGGAGATCTCTGGGCTGGGCTTTCAATGTGAAATGATTGTCAGTTCTTCTGTGTGTCTCAACTAAAAAGCTGCTTGAGCTATTAATCCAATGTTCTGTGTTGGGGAAGGTCAGCGGTCCCCATGCAGAGTACATGGAAGGTAGGAGATTTTATCTCTGTGTCTGTGGGCTTGGATGCTCTTGCTGCCAAAACAAAATGACACATTTTAGAAGCGATGTTCTGCTAACAGAGGAGCGAGCTGCCAGCCAACTGATCTGCATGTTTGTGTGAGTGCCAGAGTGAATCACTGCATACTCCATCATTTTATTTTTCCAGCCGTGGCCAACAAATCTGTTCTTAAAAAAGAAAAAAGGCGGAAGAGCCGTTAAGTCAATATTTACGCCTAGCAACCTTAACAGGGTTCTTCCAATATGGACTCTTTTGTGTCCCGTGGAAATCCATGGCAACATTCCCCAAAGACTCAGATGGGTGGGAATGGGGTGGAAGGAGCTCATTGTTGAGAGCAGTGCTGGAAGAGACTAAGTCTGCAGCCAAACCTGGAACCTTGAGCCTGACAAAGTGCTTAAGCACATGCCTTATTTTAGATGGTTACTTGTTCCAGTAGGTCAAGTTCACCTTGCTGAGCTCAGGCCTAAAGGGATGTTTCAGAGCAGAAAGTTCCACTAGGCACCTGTGCTTGGTACCACATCAGGAGGGCAGTTTCCTTAATGTCTTTGATTCGAGCCCAGATGATGTGCTAGTGCACAAGGGTTGCTCTTCTAGTTGTGTGCTGGCTGCCTGTAGCTGAACACAGGGCAAAATACATCATCTCATCATAAAAGCAGGTGGAGAAGCTCAGCTGCAGCATTTTTAGGCATTGAAATTTATTTCTTTTGCAGTGGAAAACATGCTATGATTTAGGATCTTTGAGGAGGAAAACTGTATATCTAGGACAAGGCTATTGCAGCTCTAATAAGTAACTAGCTGTGAGGAATGACAGCACATGGTCACCTTCCTGTGATACAAACCTGACCTGAGAAGCAGGGAGTTTCATAACCTGCTCTGAAAGCCATTCTTTTCTGGCTTTAAACAGAAAGGTAAATGCAATCCTTTCCATTGTCTGCTGTAGAATAGAGGAAATTTCTTCCACTTATTGTAATTGTGCAAGCGTGAACACGCTGAAAGATGTATTGTCTGTTAGACGGGTTCCTGAAGACACTAGGTGGTGAGAAGAGTTGGATTGCAGAGAAGCACCAAGCTGAGGTTCTAGTTAAATAGAAAGAAGACAATAAAACAACCTTGCAAGAGTCAGACATGGAAAAATATGCCTGATCTGTTTGTTGTTGTTTTTCTTGGCTACACCACTATTTATCACAAGAAACTTTCTAGCTGCCTGGGTAATACCTGCACAATCATATGGATTCAGTGCTGAGTAAGAGCAAAGCAAAGGAGGAACAATAAACTGCGTGTAACCCTGCACCCAGGTCTATTGATTACTTAATAGCAGTAACATGCACAAGTGCCTTGTTAAGCAAATACTGTTCAGCTTGCAAATCATATGCTGCTTTAGCTAGTTTCTGCTGAACAGGGATTTTAAACATCATTTCATAACTAGTTAGTTATATCCTACCTTTACCTTTCCTCTTTATTCTCCCAGATCCTATGGGAGAAGCACCATTCAATTCCTTATTACAAATCAGAGCTGTGCTAATTGCAGACTGAAGCCTCTGTTAAACATCATGATGGAACTGTTTCTAGCAAGTCGGCTAGAATTCTGCTGGTGCTTTCCCTTCCCATTTCCTTGGAAGAGGAAGGGGGGGGGGGG
>NDXB01000671.1:1392-36652 GCA_002631895.1 Agapornis roseicollis | reverse complement strand
TTGCGGGTGCTTTCCCTCCCCTTTTCCTGGGGAGGGGGAGGGGGGGGGGGGGGCACTGGGGGCACCTAGGCAGTGATTCACGCCTGGGCTGCTGCCTGGCTCCTTTTATGCCTGCACCTACAGCCAGGAGCTGCTGCTATAATAAGGAGCAGGAAGAGAGAAGGGGTGACATCCTCCTGCAAAGTCTGGAAGGTCAGGGTTGTACCCACCTCAAAACTAAACATAAAAGAGCAATGAAAAATGTTCCTGAAGCAGGTGAAAGTGTGGGAATTCCTGCTCTCCCATACATCAAATGGTGGGCATATGGGCCCCTTGCTCCATCTCAGGGGGTAGCACCATTCCTGGCATTAAAGAGGAACACCCTTCCTGACAAATATTGAAAAATCACCTCTCCTCAAGATTTGCATGAGGTCTAAAAGGGTCATTTAAAACATTGTGCCTTTCTGCTTCTTTTCAGTAGCCCATTGACAAACTTCCCCTAAAACCTCTCTGTCTCAAACTCTTGTCTTTATAAGGCCTCATCCCTCTGGGGCTAACCCGATAGCTTCTAGGAAGATGAATCCAAATTTAGTTTTGAAACCCCATTAGTTACCTCTTATTAAACTCTTCTGTGCAGTTTAACTCAGAATCAAAGGCTACATTAATTCTGAATAAAATTGGCCATGCAGAAGTTTAATGTGCCCTAACATAAATTTGGGCATTTCATTAATTCAGTTCCTGAGTGACTCTGGAGAACAGACCCATCTATTCAAGCCATGGCTGTATCTGGGTCAAAAAATACATCCCTTTCAGGACTGGATGGTCCAATACTCCAGTTTCCCAGTCTGCAGGCTCTGCTGGTAATGCTCTCCTATGGTAATTATTTTTCTATGTGATGTCACACAGCTGGAGTACAAGGCTGGCTGAATTGGACACACTCAGATCCTGTGCTGATAAGTGCTAACCTAAAAGTGATGGTAATTAGATTGTGTAGTTGATGTACAAAAAGCTGTGAGATTGGGGTTTAAAGGGTTAATGGCTAATTACCTCATTTTACACCCCTGCAGTAAAATCTCTTTCCTGTAAAGAAATGAATGGGATTGTTAGGAAAGGAAAGAATAAAGCAAGCACTTAGGGTCTCCAACTCAGGTACCATTATTTCTCTGAAGCTCTGCTTATTGTATAGACAAAACAGGCTAGCTGCTTTTTTCTTTCTTGCCCCTTTTTTTTTTCCCCTCTGTGAATAACAGTGACAAGATGGGCTGCCTCAGCAAGAATTGAAGAGACAGCTGGTTGTTATATTAAGTAATCACTTCCAGAGAAAGCTTTTATGTAGATTTACTTGTTAAAACCTGGCTTGCTCATGCCACTGCAGTTGTGCTAGGGTGACAGAAGGCTGGCTCTGCCCTCCCCATGCAGCCGTGCTCCAAGCCCTGCCAACTGCAAATCCAGGACATCCCTAAATCCACTCCCCATTAGGGCCCTGTAGCCCTGAGGATGGCCTGGGGCGCCTGAGCATGAGGCTACCAGTCAGGGTGTGATATCCAGTGGTACCATTAATGATGTTGATGTCAGTGGTGGAAGAATAGGGCCCTTCCAGGGATATATGTTTTGGCATCCCACATGGATTCACTTCATCATTGCCCCCATGCGTCTGCTGGGCTGAACTGAGTGCTCAGTGGGACCTTGGTGCCTGCTCTTGCAGCCATCCTTGCTGCTGGTCACCGGTGCAGGCATCCCTGCTAGGGAGGAGGTGTGGAAAGGAGCCAGGATCTACAGAATGCTTCAGGGGAGGGGGACAGTTGGACATTGCTGAAGGCTGACATCAGCTTTAGACCATGAGATCATCTCCTGAATCAAGGAGGTGCAGACTGGATGAATTGCCCTTCTCAGGTTTCTGACCCTATATATGTGGGAATGGCATAAGGCAGCTCTGCCTTGGCACTAGCAGGTGACTTCTTGATAAGGAAATAATTTTGCTGCAAAGAATTTATGTGAGTGAAAAAATGTGAAACCTGAAACAAAGCTGACACCATTTTTGATCCCTGAGATGCTGGAAACTTTGCAGGGGAAGACTTTGCAGCCAGGACTGCCTGGATTGTATTTCATGCTAGCTTAGATGTAAACAGATGTAGGGAAGCAGATCAAGGCATCTTAAAAATCCCCAAATACATTAAATGAGAGAGAAAATCCTCTCTCAAATAGTAAACACAAACAAAATCCCTTGTATCTACTCTGGTCTTACACAGTTTCACTTACATGCAGTGTGCTCCATAACAGCTTTAGCAGTGGTGTTTGGCATTTGCATTTCAGCCCGCCTTTGTGCTGTGCATATGCTGATGGTTGTGTTCCTTCAAGTAGGTTATAGTGTGATGAGTCATTTCACTGTCATTGCTGGGTGACAATGCGGCTGTCCTCTCTTCTGGGGTGTGATGGTTTATCAAATCTCCCTTGCATAACTGTTGTTCTTCAAGGTCACCCCATTCCCTGACTCACCTCAAAAATGGCATATCCATGTTGGGGAGAGGGCACAGGTCAGAGGGGATGGAAGCACGTCATTGCTCAGTGCTCCAGCTTGGAAAATAATTTGATGTGTTATGGAAGAGGCAGGTGCTTTCTGAAATAGTTGCTCTAAGATGCTTTCAAATTACCAGGATGGGGTTTTCAGCCCTAACCAGAGCCTGCTTCTGTGCCATGTGTATTTTATGTGGACCCTGTCCTGTTCATAGCGGGAATAACAAAGCTTGGGGTCTATTCAGAAGCCAGCTGAAGAATGAGAATATATACCCTATTTTCCAGTATTTATTACTCAGGAAGATGGTTAAAATTGTGTTTCAGTGATAAAGTATCTGATTATATGTGCTGTTGTCTGTTACCTAGGAGGAAAAAATTGTTAAGATGCATAAAGACTGTTTAATAAGATCTAACAGTTTGACAAATAGCTTTGTATCTGGATTCATAAGGTCTGTCTTTCTTACACCCATATCTTCAAAGCTAAGGCTTAACTAGTTTGTGAGCACACGCCTTCTCTAGTAGGGAAAGCATTTTCACAAGCAGCCCAGATCTTCAAGGATTAGTTGGTACCTAAAAGCTGCTGAAGCTGTTTGTATTAGGCAAAATACTTCCTCTTCTGCTTTTCCTTCACAAGATTTTTCATAAGTAATTAGGAATATTTTGCCCAAAACTGTTTGTTTCCCACAAAAGTTATTGTTTCACTTAGAAAAAGTATAAAAGGCTGTGTAAAAGGCTCATGGCATTAGCAAAGTGAAGCGTCCTTGTCAAAATAGTATCAACATACTGCACTTTCCCTGTCTTCTCTAACTTAATCTTGAAATATTAACTGGAGGAATTCAATGTTTTGTGTTAAGCTGTTGTGGTGGACTGTTGGGAGCCAGTTATTTTCTTGCCACAAGATGACCATATTTTGATGATGGGTAAGTAATTTAAATGCGTAGTCCAAGCACCTCAATGGATATTCCTTTGTCTTACTTTCATGCTATTAAAATCCATGGCATTAACTTATAAAACACTGGAGTAGCTGAGTGGTGAATGAGAATTATAATTCATGAAGCACTGCATAAAGGAAAATAAGTAAATGCAAGGTAGGATTTGTTTGGCCAGCTGGAAGCATCCTGAAGGTACACAGCTGCATCTGAGCTCCAACCTCACTTGCTGTGGAAATCATCAAATATGCATTTCTAAGTGGATCAGAATGTACGGGGAGGAAAAACAAGTATTCCAAAAATGTCAGTTCCAGAAGGTAGAAACAGAAATGTTATCAGAAATGACAGGTTTCATGAGCACTCCTTGTCCAAAGCAGTTGTTTGGTTTTCCTTGCATGCTAAAATGCTTCATGAATACAAGTATTTTTGGACTCCTTTATATAAAATTAGATCGGTAATAGTTTTGGTGGGCAAGTTTTTGTGATGTGTGACCCCAGTGTGATTCTAAAACAACTCCATTGGCAACTTCTACCATCATTATAGAAAATGAATTGCAATTACGTTTTGTGTCTCATTAAGGTAATAATTCTAGGTGTCTTGATCCACAGTTTGGCAGAGCAGGGCTGGATCTGACCATAATAAAATGGGAAAATATTTGTGCTCTATCCCACTTTCAACTACACCTGGTTTGGAATATATCCAATATACCTAGTACTGAGAGCTGCATAACGTAATTGGTATTTGGCCAACTAAATCTGCAGTTATCATCTGTAATACATAATACATGTTGATTCACTCTGATAATGCTAACTCATGCAACACTTTGTGTTCAATAGGAGTTCTAAAGGAAAAAGTCTGTAGGTACAGACCCTCTCTCTTTTGACAGATATGCAAGTCACTCACTTCATCTGTGGGCTGACCTAGTGCTCAGACTGACTGAGGAAATGGTGATGACAGTTTTGTTCCAAATTAAACATTGATTTTTCTTTTTAATCAGAAATCCTTTTTTTTAAATTTTATTTTTATTGTACCTTTTATTCACAAGGGATGAGCTTAATGAGAATAGTTTTCATTCTGAATTAAGAGTGGCTATACTAGGAGACTGTGCTTCTGCAGCTATAGGACTTTCAATCTATTAATCAAAATGATTTTCAAAGTAAAGCCTTATTTCCTTGATTGCATATTTCTGTGTCTCTGACTACCAGAAACAACTCACTCTATTGCCCAGTTCTTAAATCTCTGTAAGTGCAGACACTTGTGGGTTGGTTTTAATATTGACAATTTGTATTTATAAATGGACTATGAAATCATTTCCCTAAGAATATGTGACAGCTAGCTTTTACTTTGCCAGATATTTTATCAAATTTAGATTATGGAACATTACATTAAACAGGGATGTTATTGCCTCCTTTACTTTCCCATTTAATTTTTTATTCCAGAAGAGCAGGCATAGGTGAATTCAAGCTTTCTTAGAGACAATGCATTCTTTTTGGAAGGCATTTGAAAATATGAATAGCACAATTGATTTATTTTTCTTAAAGGTTTGTTCAGTATTTGTCAGAAGGCATATTAGCAAGAAGCTTTAGCAAATAATCTAATATATATTATAGTTCCATGCTGAATCAAAACCAACTGACAAACTCTGAGCAGTGAAGTGTGTCAGATATTATACACCAGCACTGACTCCTTCTGAGATTAATCCAAAATTTCTATATATAATTTGTTTGGTTCACACCAAATAGAGTGACAGCCTGCTTCAGATATCTTCATACCTTTATGATATCTCCTGTCTTGACTGATGCACTAGGGATTAAACTGGGACCTTTTTGGACTTATACATATATATCTTTATAGCCTCAGCGAAGCAGCCATTTCCTGCAGGCAACTGGAACGGATTCAGACATTGGTAGATTGGGCACTGAGTGCAATAATTAACTCATGCTGAAATACTTGTTTGAAAAGTACACATCAGTGTGGGGTTGTTTTTCAGCTGTTTAAACCTTTTTTAAGTGTTTAAGACTTTTTTTCCCCTCCACAAAAGCAGAAGAGTCCACATGCAACAGCACTATTTGGCATAATACATTTTGTCAAGAAGCATCTCTCCAAAGCAAAGCAATCTGGTCACTCCCATGTCTGCCGTAAACTTGGCGAGTAGAGCAGAAAACAGTTCACAACTTTGCTCTTAAGATGATAAGAGGGGATTTCTAACTGGAAACAGAGAGGAAAGGGCTCTTCTGTTATTTTTTAAATGCTCTCTTATGTGAGTCACAACAGATGCGTGGATATGGCACTATCCACAAAGGTAAAGCCTTTACTGGCATTTATATAGAAATGCCAGTTCTTCCCTTTCTATATTGCTGTACTCTCTGCTTTTATATTTACTACAGTTGGCTGGTGGGAGGGAAGTTGAAAACTTTGTTGAAGTTTGAAACTTTTCCTCTGTGGAATTTTTTTGGGCACATGAGAAAATTGCCGTTGAGTGGAGCCACTGCGTGTCCCACAGTGTTTATGTCTTGAAGGCATCTCCTTGCCATTTATGGTGTACAGAACACATGTCCAAGCCATGTGGCATCAGCATGGGTAGATGTGCACTCGTCATTAACAAATAGACATGGGTAATATGATCTAATGCTATTCTGGTCAATAGGAAAATTCAAAGTCGTTGAACTTGGTTACATGACTCTTCAAGGCTCCCCTGAGAATTTCAGCCCAAAGCAAAAGTGGAAAGAAAGCCTAAGCTGAAGTCACTCATGAGAGTTGCAGGGCTTTGTCTTGTGCAGTTATGAAGTGTGGACTTGAGGCTTTATCCATAGTAGATGCACTGTGCAGCCTCCTTTCCTTGTTTCGAGTGGCTCCTGGATTACTATAGTGCCATAGCCCATATATGTAGCTTTACAGTTCCAGAGGTAGTTACTCCATCTTCATGCCCTTGTAACTCAGGCACAACTAAGCCAACACAAGATCCTGGCTTTCCTGTAGGGATAGCTCTCTGCCATCTCTGGATGATGGGTAGGAACAGTGGGTGTTTTATGGTGTTACTGCTCATGGAGGCTGCCGTGGTTGAGGACAGACTTCACCCTGCAGAGAGGGGATCTGCCAGAAGTTTGCCATATCTCCTATGTAGCCGCAGAGCTGAAACAAGGAGATCCAAAAGGCTATTTGTGTGAGAGGATGGGGAACATGGTCTGCATCTTCAAAGTTGGGTTTTCTGCTGCTAGGTCTTGCTGCTGGCATCAAGTTGATTTTCCTTCTAGAAACCAAAAAAACAGGTACAGAATTCTCCACCAAACTGCACCCCAAAAGGATGGGGTTGGCACTCAGAGATGTTCTCCCATCTTGACTCTGGTTTACTGTTATGGCCTTGAATTGCTGACTTCATTTAAAATTCCTTCTTTCATTAGAAGCATATGCTTCTGATTTTCTCTCTTATGATGACATAGTTTGCACTTTTATCCAAGAGCTGTTTTCTTAATAGGACCAACTATATTTGGAATCTCTATGAATTGCTCTTGAAATGGAAGATTGATGTCAGTATTTCTGGCAATTTTTCACTATTTTTCTTTCCCTGTAGTTGAGTATTAAATAACTGTTCAAGCTGGGAACACTGACACCACTTTATTTTATCATAGTTTGATTTGTTTTATTTTAGGTCTGTATATACTCCTCAAGTAGCTGGTATAGGTAAATATACTGTCAGGAAGATTTAGTAAATAACAGAGAGGGTATGACAATGAGCATGGAGGGTTGTGCTTTGCATCAGTTTACACACAGGGAAATTTAACAAGCTCTAGAGACTTGATCCTATGTAAACTCTGTCACATCCATGTCTCAGGTAGATTTGAGTGGTATTTTTAGAGCATCTGCACGGGAGAGGGATGTAGATCCCATTGAAATCCCATGCCCAGGTGATGTTGGAAGACCTCATGGGTTTTCTTAGTCAGCTATATAATTTCCCGATTATTCATGATTATGCCTACAGTATCTTGGACAACAAATCAAGAAATGTCAGACCTGTCTCCTAAGACCCAGTTTCTAGATCTGTCTTCATTAGCACTTTGATCCCTCTCAGCATCAGCCACAGCTTTCTGCTCACCTGAAGGCAGCAGGTTAGAAATAATGCATACCCTGGACCATATAAAAATACAGGGTTTACACTCTCTTTAGTACAGATTACATTTTTAATCCAATTTACATGTCAGGACAGTTTTGATTGTGGTAAGAGTAAGGGTAAACTGAAAAATAGTGGTAGCAAGTTTGGTTTAGTTAACAGCACAAGCAGGTACTTTAGTCAGCACACGGCCATATGAACTCAGCAGCCTCCAGGTGTTGGATTTTCTTCACCCAACGGAGCAGTTTATCTCCAGTGGATCAGGTGTATCTTCAGTGCAAGGGTGGCCATCTTCTCCTCCATCATGCATCTCCCACCCTTTCAAGAGAGCCATGTCTGGTGTGAGTGGGAGCACTCAGCTCAATATGCTGCTTGGTCTTGGTCTTGCACCGTTTTGGAAGTGTCTTTTAAGGTTCTCTTGTAAAAAAGCAATATACTTTTTTCAAGCAAAACTTGGGACCTGAACCACCCAAAAGCTTGTGCTCATTTTTGACTGCACTTGGGGTTTAGGCAATTCTGAAAAGAGAAAGTCACTGCCCGGTCTGACTTTCTGCGTCAAGCAGGCAGTGTTATTTCATCTGTTTATGCTATGTAGTTCCTGATAACTGGATTTGACTAATGCAAAGCAGTTAGAAAGGTAGCCAGACTTTGTGGAATCTCCTCCCTATTCACTAGAACTGCAGAATCATCCCCTACATTCCTTCCAAAAAACCCACTGTATTATTCCCATTTGTCTCGGAAGTTGTTTGCATTTAACTTCTATTTACTTGTGGGTGTGTTTCTCGATGTGTAAAAATATCTGTGTTTTCTTTAATTTTCTGCCTATATAGATACTTGGTTTGTGTAATCTGTTATTAATAAGCAAAAATGAGTAGGGTTCTTCTTTATAGACACCCTTTGGCACTTGGAGAACATTTGGGTCATTCCTTATGTGTACTCTGTAGCTAGCAATGTTCCCATGGTACATAGTAATTTATTGGAAGCATTGTGAGAGGGGAAAAAGCATTTTCAGAGTGGGGTAATCCTGGAAAGAGTGCTTGATTTGGGAATAGTCCTGATGATAATCCAGATTTTATCTTCATTTATTAAGTAAGCACCCTTGTGGGGTTTGGTTAATTGAGAGGTAGAAAGAGCTGATTTTAGGAGCACACCGATGCCAAGGGTTGAGACATGGCAGGACATGAAATATCTGGAAATGGAGCAAAAGGAGGGGCTTTGCTGGGGGAATCAGCTCTCTAACTGCTGTAGCTGATTTGTTTCTTGTGTTTAGGAAAATGAAAGAGCATAACCCAAGAGCTTATTCTGGAAGTGGCTTTATAGTAATGGTTTTCAGCCATTTGAGGAGGCAGGTACCTTAATTTTTTCCAATGGCCAGGCCAGCTCCTGTGCAGCAATTTAATTTGAAACTCATGGGTGATGGATTTACTTTTTTGGCTGTCTTTTACAGACCCTGTGAAGCCAACAGATTCCCAAGAGTCTCACTCCCCAGGGTGGAAACCAACCCTCTGAAGCATGGAAGGAATGAAAAGAAAGCAGAAGCTTTCTTTCCTCAGCAGAAGCCATGCTGAGGGCCTCCAGCAGCAGTACATTGTGAAGGAGTTAGTATCAGATAGAGTTTTCAGGAAATCCCTATATATTAACTTTCTTTTTTCCCTACTAGTTACTTGAGCTCACAGCATTTTTAATAGGCCTCAGAGGATCTCAGCCAGTCCTTGCCCATTCCTGTGTTGTGGCTATTCTATAAGGGAGAAGATAGTGTCAAGGAGTATTGATGTCACTGAGAGTGTTGGTGTCTGTGTTTTTGTTCTTGGTCCTGGCCATGGTTTCCTTTGTCCAATAGGGATTTTTCTGAGCCTTTTCCAGACTAAACTTTTCATTTGAGGGTCCTAAAAGAGCATTTCTTCTGCAGACCTCTTCCTGCAGCCACACGTCCCCCAGGGTTTGTTGGGTGATGGCAGAGATCCACTGAAATAACGTTTTTGAAGCAAAATCATAACTGTTGCTGAGTTACATAAATATCAGTACTTAGCACTGTTATACAGAGCCACAAGTATTGCTGGGAGAAAGCAGTTAATTAAAAACTGCTTTGCAGTCCTGTGCTTTTCCTTGTATTAAAAATAAAGTGGAGCATCGTGAGCAGTTGGTCTTGCTGTTTTGTAAACAGTTTTCCCCACACTTTCTCCTCTTTGCTCTTGATTTGAAGAATTGCATTGCTGATCAAAAAAGCCGTGTGAGGTCTGCTATGGTGGGGCCAGAAGCTTTTCCATACCTCTGCCAATAGGACCTATTTGTCCTATAACAAGCAAAAATGCTCCTTGCTTGGGACCATTACATTTGTAGTAATGCACCCTTCCCTAGGAAGCATGACACACACATTACTCTAAA
Source organism: Agapornis roseicollis (assembly GCA_002631895.1). Lineage (NCBI taxonomy): Eukaryota > Metazoa > Chordata > Aves > Psittaciformes > Psittacidae > Agapornis > Agapornis roseicollis. Next base: position 26,737 of record NDXB01000671.1, on the reverse strand, counting down.
TAGAAAATGTATTTAAACAGGACACATGGCCACATGGATGCTTTTATGATTGAATAATCTGGGAGAAAGGGGGAATGGAGGAGATATGGGAGCAAGGCAAAAAATTCAAGAAAGAAGTTTCACCAACTTAGGTGCTGAAAGAGTTTCCCAAACAGTTAATTCCTGCTGTGTTTTTCCTGCTCCTCACTTAAAATGGGAAAAACCTGTAAGTGTTATCAAATGCTGGGGATGCAAGTGGGAACAGTGAGCACCTTTGCAAACTTGCCGCTTGTTTGAATTTGCTTTTAGTATTTCATAGACAGTGGAATTTTAGAGGTAAGCTCTAAAAGCCATAAAAAGCCAAGTGAAAATATGTGCCAGATCATTCTTGCACTTGAGGAAGCAGTTTCCAAATGTCATCAGAGTTGCATCCCTATGGCTGAGACTCAAACCTTCCCAGTGTTTATTGCCCAAGTCAAAATCAAATAGGGATCAATAAGCACACGGAGGAATGGGAGTTCAGGTTCTGGTACTATGGGCTAACCCAGACCCATTTTGTTCAATGTGCATGATGCAGGGATGTCAATCTGCTGCTTGAACCAGCACTTCCTGTTCCTCCTGGTTCTGCAGGGAGATGCCCACGAGGATTTGGGTGAATCTGAGGAAGCTGGTTTTGTGTGTAAGCTGTCTTTAACAGAGCACAGTGTGCACCATGTACTGCAAAATAGATTTGTCTGTAAACGATGCTGACCTTTACTGTGGTGCGGTCTGCTTGAAAAGAACGCCCTGAGGAGACACAATCCACCGAGTAGCCAACACTGTGATTCCTGTAATTCACATGTGATATTTTGACTTAGGAAAGGCTAAGCCATTTCAGTGCTGTCAGTCCCCACCAGATACCTTAACACCTTCTTCTCCAGGCTCTGGCTGGTAATTCTGCCCTACAACAAATTATTTCAGTAGGGATGGGTACAGTTGTCCCACAAGTACTCCAGTGATTTTGCTGTTTCTTTTGGTTGGAGTTAATGGGGTTCCGCACACAACTGCCTTATCTGCTATGAGCAGAGAGGCCACATGCAAGCTGTCATTCATGTGATGTGCATTTTGGTATGGAGCATATTATAAATCCATTTTTGTGTGCATCTCTTAGCCCCAAAGGAATATCTTTAACCATCATGGTTCATAGCTGTCTCTCACCATGGTATTTTGGCACTGTGTTTGCAACACTGCAGACAATGAAATACAAAAAACATTCTTCTCTGCCTGTGAAGAGATAGAAGCATTTTATTAAAGTCTGTGGGTAAAGCACTGGTAAAACCAGGTCTTTCAGCAGATATGATGGTGGCAAGGGCATGGTTATTGGTAGAACTCATTTGAACTGTAGTGGTGCTTGAGGAATCCATCCTGGACTAAAATCCCTTAATAGTAATTGCTGTAGAAAACCAAAATAATAATTTGCCTGTACACATGTTATATTCCCTTCTTCAGGAAGCTCTTCCAGAGTGTTGGGTTAGTCATTGAGATATCTTTTCTCCTTTCCCTTTGGACCTGTTAAACCTGTTGTGTCTGACTATCATTGCTGAAATAATTGAGTTGGTAGAAAGCTGGATGCTCCCTGGGATAGCACAGACTTAACTTAGAGAGCAGGGAACCAGCACAGGCTGGAATACTGTAGTGTAGTGCAGCATATGGATGTTTAATAAACCCATGGTGAGAATGAAACTAGGCAGTGAGCCCAGTTTCTTTGTGAACTCTTTGGTCAGAGACAGGCAAGGCAAATACACTCACCAGGAGTTAAGGTCATGATCAAGTCTTCTTGTTTCCTCCCTGGGAACTGGAAATGGTCCCACCTCGCACAAGACATTGTTACAGTAGGATGCCTGCCCTTGAATGGTTAAGTGCTGAGGCTTGTCTGAGATATTTCTCTCTTCTGGGGAATGTATTAGGCACTAAATGATGCATGAGCCCTGTTGGAGGGAAGTGTTACATTCCATATGAAACTGTACACAGACTACTTATTTTTCACTGATGATTTTATTCTGGTAGGCAGGTGTGGTTCCAGGCTAACTTGACATGCTAAGCAGGCCCCAAAGCAAAGCAGTAATTTGTGTTTCTCTAAACAAATACATCCTCTAATTACCGTTTTAAAGGTGATCTCACATACAAAGAAGCAATAGCAAATAATTGGGTAGGGTGGGACACATGGCATTGGAGTGAAAAAATGCCCTGAAGATGTAATAACTTGTCTTTACACTTGGCATGCTGCTTTGCTTGCCCCAAATTTACTACGATCTTGCAGGTGATACTTCCTAGGTGAAATTGTTGTCTTAGGGATCAGTTGTGGACTGGCTGTGTAACAATGGACATTTTGTGAGCAATCCAGAGGCCTTGGTATAAGGCAGCCTGCATGAGAACGGTCACGTAGTCGAGATAAACTGAAGGCCGTGGATGAGGGAGTACAGAAACACCAGCTTCAAGGTTGCGGAAGTAAGCAGAAGAGAAAAGGAACTGAGGAGCTCTGAAGGTCGAGTTCCCAGGACGGTATTATCTAATCCTAGCATTGTTAAGGGTTAAGGTGCCCAATCAACAATTGCCAAATCAATGTAACTGTACTAAGAATCTATATATAGGGTTGACACTTTGTCTAATAAATTGGCATTCGCTTGATCACATTGATCATCTCAGTGCTGTCTGTAGGAATAATGGACCTTCCGCAATCAGTGTCTGTCCAAATTGCAAAAAAGGATACTTTTCCTCTGCTTTATGTTATTGCTTTTATTATTTGCCTTTCCTCATGTATATTTTAACAGGTGAGCACTCATAATGTCAGCTGGGGATTGAAGAGGGCTCTGCTGTGGTAAAGATAGAAGATGCTATGGCCTAAGTTCGAAGAGCGCCTCTCTGCACGAAGGGTTCTAATAGGCTCTTAACAACTACACACAGAGTACAGAGAGGGATCCATAACACGCAGCCATCAAAGAGTTGTGTCTTAAGGAATGTGAAATCAAGACAAACCAAAATCTTTTAGTAATTAAGATTGCAGTCAACTTTGATTATGAAGCCCAACTTTTGATCCTCTCTTCTCCCCTGGTCATGGCTTGCAAAATTTAATTGATGTCAAAGATGACATGTTTATTTTCAAATAGGCTGCTTTGATTTCTGCAGAGTGGAAAAGAAATTAATCCAACTCAGTTTTAGTGACAGAACACCAGAGAAATTGGCATGTGCTGAGCACTTGTGCATGTCCTTCTGAAGTTGCCATCCCCTACCTTTACTGTGCCACCAGCAGTAAAGGCTGGTGTGAGTTATGGGCCCTGGGCAGCATCATTTTCTGCTCTCCTCCATGAGGTATATTAATGACAATAGCTTCAATTTGAGCTTGCTTTCACAGAATCACAGAATCACAGAATCACCAGGTTGGAAGGGACCTCTTAGATCATCAAGTCCAACCCATGCCCTACACCTCCACTAAACCATGTCATCCAGTGCCATATCCAGTCTCTTTTTAAACACCTCCAGGGATGGTGACTCCACCACCTCTCTGAGCAGACTGTTCCAATATTTTACTATTCTTTCTGTGTAAAACTTCTTCCTAATATCCAACCTGTACCTTCCTTGGTGCAGTTTGAGACTGTGTCCTCTCGTTCTGTCCGTTGCTGCCTGGTGAAAGAGAGCAAGCCTCACCTGTCTACAACCTCCTTTCAAGAAGTTGTAGAGAGTGATAAGGTCACCTCTGAGTCTCCTTTTCTCCAGGCTAAACAACTCCAGTTCTCTCAATCTCTCCTCATAGGGCTTTGCTTTGTTATTCTGTGTGTTGACTAGCATAGCTAGATCTCCCATACAGCATGTGGGAGATGTAATTACTCTGTATTATTTATTATGTGTCTGTAAGAATTCCCCAAATATCCTTTATGCTTTCACTTTTTCAAAAATCTGAAAAGATTAAATTAAAAGTCAGTTAGATTATTAAATGAAATCCTCTTCCAGTTATCTAGGTTAAGGTTGTTTTCCTCTTATTTGTATGAATGTTTTCTGTCATTTCTGTTATGCATTTTGTGTACTATGAAACCCTCTTCTTCACACGCTGAGAGGAAAACAACATGCCTAAAAAAAATGAAGTGTTAGAAAACATCCCAGCATTCAAGATCTCTGCAGTCTGTATCGGTAACAGAGAATAAAGATTTCATCAAAAGTCCCTGTCATCTGACAACAGAACACATGCATTATTACCACTGACTGCAGCCGCAGCTTGTCATGGCAGTGTGTCCAGGAAAGGCCCACATGTACCAACACTTAAGAGAACAACCCAGATAGATATTCAGCAAAAAGCACAGGAATATGAAGAACAGCGAAGGGGAACTAAGGCTTTTTTAGCTGTTCTGCACTGTATGGGTCAGTACAGTTCACTGCCAGAAACCTGTTTAAACTTCAGAAAACAAACATGTGTTTAAACAATTTCCTCCCATAAGAATTCAGTCAAAGGCTTCTTTGTTCAGACTCCTCTGAGATGGTTATTAATTCTTCATCCAAAAGTATGTTAGATTTGTCAGAGTGAGCTGTAGCATGCTTCAGCTAGCAGTAGCCTGAGTTTGCACAGTAAAATGTTGCAGCCTCTGTATTGGCAATAAACGGTGACTTGAACAGATGCACGTTTCCTTTTCTAAGTGGGATTGCTTGTGATGGAGCATGAATTGTGTGCAGACTGAGAGATGTAGTCATTGTTTGCATGAATATCATGCACAGCTGAGTTTACATATTTGATATGATCCTGTCTGACTCCAAGGAGATAAATGAAATTAAGTTCTCAGAAGGGAAGTAATAAACAATGGCAAAGATAAGGCACTATGGGAGAAAATGTCCTTGAATACACAGGGGGTGGAGGAGCTCTTTGTGAAGAACACAGGTTTTCTTAGCTCTCAGTAGATTAACAAAGCTGAGATTTCTCAAAATGAAAACCAGAGGGGCTGCTATGGATCTGACAATCCTGGCTTTGGGAACAGAAGGGGCAGGTTGGTTGAGGAATGGTGGTGTCAAAAAAGCTCCGTCAGAGGGAGATGCTCGGAGAGAGGTTTTCGAGTTGGGTTAGGATCAGGCTTCAGCCTTTTCTCTTGCTTGCCACAGACTTTTTGGGGAAATAGTGAGGGTGCTTCCTGCAATCAGTAGCCACAGAAAAAAAAGGCAGAAGTAGAAGGACCATCTGTGTGAAGGTGCCAGTATAGTAAGGAGACGGCTCGTTAGAGTTTTGGGCCAAGGGAGATGATCCAACAGCCTTCAACCCAGAGAGAGGTGGGAGGAGGGAAAGGAGTGCTTGGCAAAGTGCAGTGGCTGTTGACGTGAATTTATTTCCTCTAAAACTGAGCAAATTCCCAGCCCTGAATCTGCCTTTGTACTGACTGAGACAACAGATTTTTTATTACTTCACCTGACCTTTAGTTAAACAAATAATAAATGCTACCATAAGGAAATGCTGGCTCACCTTCCTTTGAAATTATCTAATAGCAGAAGTTGTTTGTTTGGAGAATCAGGCAGTAAATTTCTTTGTAGTTATGTTAGGTTTACGTTTGTTTAATTATTTTTTTACTTCAAGAAGGTTGTTTCTGAATTAAAAACTAGCTGGATGTAATCAGCTATTGGCATGAGCAGCTTGCAAACAGGGCCAGTAAGATGCTGAAGGCTTTTTATATGGATCAGCAGGAACATCTGGAACCTCATGCTTATGAGAAGCAATGGCATATTTTATGTACAAATGCCTGAAAGTAACTGTTGTACAATCTTGTTCAGTTCGCATGAGACATGGATGCTTAAAGAGATGGATATTGCTTGGTTTTCCATTGGATGAAGATGGCATCACGATTGGCACTATGCATAGGAGGGATCCTTTTTATCAATGTATTTAATCATAATGAATCCTTACAAGTTATTTAAAGTCTGTCTTAGTCTTAAAAAATGAAGTAATACTGTGCAACAGTCCCCATTTCCAGGGCAATCGCCTGGAAATCGTGGGTCTCTGCTTTAGAAATCCATGAGTATTTGACTAAAAGAAATCAGGCTGTGGGTGAGACTTCTCAAGGTAGTTGGGAGCAGATGGTCATGCTGAGGGACATGGAAGTGGGCACTTCTGCATCAATTCTGGACGATATTCTGAAGATAAATAGAGAACACAGCCTCTTGATTTCAACTGCTGGCCTCATTCCCTGCTGTGGATGGATGCTTCACCCACACCACCACTCAGCCTGTTTGTAAAATGTTGAAGAGTAAATCCTGTTTGAAAGGGAGGATTAATGTAGTCAAGGGGCTGCAGTTAGCAGCGAGGGTGTACAGACATCTGTCCTCTTGTTTTATACTGCAAACCATCACCATGATGTCTGAGTAATAGCTAGACTAGGAATTGCCAGGTCTCTGGGAAAGAGGTGTTAATGGAGGTGTTAATCGCCTTACTTTTGGGGCTATAAAATGCAGTTCATACACATACCTGCTTGATGTTTGGTAGCTAGTTTTAGTTTCCTATGTTTGAAAGCTCTCGGGGTTTCTGTGAGGGAGAAGACAGTTTTGAAAGGAGCTGTGTTTGCTATGTGGAGTCAGCATATCCTCAGGTTGCTCTGCTTAAGCCCTGTTCTCAGCTGGCATATCCTTCTCAATGGCTGCTGAGAGAGGTCACACTTCATTTCAAGGCCTGCAGTCCTCTCCTGTGGTGAATATTTCCTTTTTCAAGGGCCATTTATACTTTAATAAACTGAAAGTTAAGTTCCTTTGAAGTATTAGACATCTGTGCTCTTCCTCCCAAGAGGACTCTTCCTCTGGCATAAAAAAGAGATGGAGGTTGTTTATCTGCAGAGCTCTTTGGCCAAGTCCCACCTTCAAAATCTAGCATTGTTATTTGGAAGGAAAAGGAAACCCTGAGAGCCAGGGTAGGATGCAGATTGCCTTAACGTGGTCCAAAACCTGCGGAAATTATCCACAGAGAGAGCTGGGAGCCTGAGAGCAGCCCTCCAGAAAGTCAAAATGTTGAATGGAGGTTTGCCTAGAAATAGGTAAAGGCAATGCCTGAGCTTCTCTCCCTCCCCAGATCTCGAAGACCTACTTCTGAGCAGCACATTAGCTGCCTCTGTTTATCCTGGAGCCAGACGCTACAACCCTTTCTGGAGGTGGGTGTCCAGCTGAGAGGGTCTTATTGCTTGTGGTTGTGTGCTCTCTTCCTGAGGGGGACACATGGGCAGGTGACAAAACACAAGTCCTGTCTCCTGGATGGCTTTGCTGCCAGAACCTCTTGGGTTTAGGTGTTTTCACCCCATCCTAATGAAAGTGGCACTGGAGTGCAGGATTCAGGAATCAGAAGATCAGGCCATAGTATGATCACCTTGCTGGGTCTTGGAGCAAGGAGATCTTTGCTCCGCTCTGCTTCATGGCTATGTTCTCTGACTTACAGAGATTGGATTTCCAGCAGAAAGATTCCTAATAACTAGAAGCTGTTCAAATGTGGTGCAAAAAGAGTTTGCACCATTGCAGGGGAACCTGTTGGATGAGAGACAGAGGCAGGCATTTGAGAGAGCACAAGGAATCAGGAAGAATGTTATAATCAGCATGGTTTGGGTTAGAAGGGACCTTTAACATCATCTAGTCCAACCCCGTGCTGTGGACAGGTACATACAAGACTGGCCAATACATCTTGTCACCTTTAGGAAAGGCTTTCAGGAGCCCAGAAGGGTTGTGTGGAGGGCTTTGGTGTTGGTGACTCCAAAGATAAGGAGCAGCTCCAAAATGTGTGGGCATCCAGAGTGTGAGCAACAGGCAACATAAAGGTACTTATTTGAAAATCTAGTTTTCTTGATTAGCATCACCACCTTCTTAGAGGTGAGAAATGAATGTTCAGTATGATAGGTAAGATGGGGGAAGACTAAGTCCTTAAAGATGGAGATTAATGTGTTATATTGCAGGGAATAGATAGCGTAAGAGCCAATGGATAGTGCATGGTCGTGCACAGTTGAAAATATGGACTAGAAAATGTGCTTTGCTGCAGTATGAGTGAATGAAAAAGGCCAGAGAGGACGAGATTGCAGTTACTGAAACACACATGTTTAGGACTGTTCCCTTCCCTTTGTCTTATTCCTGGTTGTTCCTCCAAGCAGGGTTTTACAGACATCACAAATGAAAACACAAGCCTTTGGAAACTGTGTGTGACCTACTGTCATTACATGGTATGGCTGGCACAAATAGCAATCACAGAGATGACTTGTAGATGCAAGACAGCCTGCCATGGAGGAGAAAAGAGCTTTCCATCTTCAGGGGGGCTTCTGACAAAGAGTAAATGGATGGGAGGAGGCAGCCGAAGCCACGGGAGAAAATAAGATGTAAAAACAAAACCAAAAATACAAATAAAACAGGAGACGCTGAGTAACAATTAGACTAATGTGAGTTTAATTTTAAGTGTTTTAACTATTCAGGCTGAGTGATTAAGTGCTGTGAGATTTGATGACTCTGATTATCTTCTCAGGAGTGTATTTGTACCTGTCAAAAGCAAAATGATGTGTGAGAATCACAGCCTCACCTTCCCCACCTCTATCTGGTATGGAGTTTGCAAAGCATTATTCAACAGTGTGTTAATCAAAATGGTAACAGTGAATTTGTTCAGAATTGAGCATATGCATGACTGATGCAATACTAAGTGCTCAGCAGATTTCGTATGTGGGATTATGACTGTGTGACTTTACTGGTATTACAAACCTGTCTACCCCTTGGGGATTCTGCTTCTCCCTTGCATTGTACATTATGGTGTTATCAGAACCAGCTCAAATGAACCACACCAGCGTGGTGTGAACCAACTCAGGTGTGAATGATCACACAAAGTTTAGTTATTCTATCATCTACTATTAGATATCTACAAATGTATGTCCTTGGAGTAAGAACTGCCATTCTTCTGCTCATTCCAGCTGACTGGTTATCATCTCAGAAAGATACATGAGAGGACAAAAAGACATTCCTTAGTGTCTGGTGTCTCTGGAGGTTTCTGCCTGGTTTCTTGGCAGTAAGTTTATGCCTCTCAATGTGCCTGTTAGTTGGCATGAAGTCACACATCGAAGCCCAACATATTTTGGAAATGTGGATTCATGGGGTTTTTTTTTCTCCCTAAATATTTCCAAAGTATTTTTCATAACATTTGCTGGTAGCTTGTGCCAGCCTGAAGCCTGAGCATGTCTGGCTGCCTTTGAAATGCTCATAGCTTCTTAAACAACTTCCATTGGTTTTGCAAGCTTTCATTTTTGGTCCTAGCTCAAAGGTGGATTTTTTAAAAGTGTGAGAACAGTGTTTCCAGTCCCACTTCAGAGCTCTGTGCGTGGGGAGAAATGTACTTTTTTCCTTATGCTTGGTTTGAAGGTCATAATTTCATGATGAAAAGTGTGAAGTTAGGAGGTTAATGGAAACTCAGAGCAGAAGCATTAACTCAGCAGGTAGCTTCCTCTCTCTTACGGTTCTATTGAGAATACACAAATGTCCTGCTGGCTGGAGGAAGTAATTATTTGCATTGAATATGTTATTTTAAAATCCTACCAGAGCACAGAGTAACATGGTAATGCAATAATGTACAAGTTGAAGTGTAACTAGGTGGATATAGCAATAAAACAAGGCAAAAAGAGTAGGACAGGATGTCTGTCAAGATGCAATTTAGAGTTAAACTTCAAGGGGCATTGCGCAGTAGAGTATGAAATGTGAGAAGACACATAATTAATATGGACCTGTGCAATCCTAGGTTCTAAGCTTAAGCACAATGTAGGAATTGTATAGGAACATCTGTGCCTGTATCTGTGTTGCATTTGGAATGGAGATGTTCTGTATATTCCAAACCCAGCTCTTGAGAGATCAGCAGATCACAGATGATAAGACCCATGAGAATGAGTATATTCATCTGGAAATGAACTTCTAACCTCTTAAATTTGTGATGCCAATCGCATCAACAAATACTTTCCCAGCAGCTTTTACTTGTGCCTAGCATCTATGGAGCACTAATACACTTGCAGTTTGTGACAAGACACTGAATTTATTGATGCCACATAAAGCTGAGATAATGGAAAAAAAAAAAGGTAGGTTTGATGGCTGTTTCATGATGTCTCATAAATGAATGCATTGCTCCAGTTGAGCAAACGATAAGCAGGATTGAATGCTATAAAATCACACCCCTGGTGTTGTAGCTCCTTTTTTCTTGTTGGAGAAGCTAAGCATTGAGTAGCCTCAAAGGCTGAGCTGGAGAACACCTTCTTCCCAAACACATGCTTCACCCAACTCAAAATCATTTTGTCCCTTGTGAAGCAAGATTTATTGTATTAGGGGTCCTCTAGCATCATTCTGACAGACTCTGTTGGCAGATTGTGCTTTAAAGAAGATATAGCTTAAATGTATGAAATTAAATGTATTAAATTCAGTATTATTTGTGGTGAGCAACACAGCTTTTGGCACAGCAGAGGAGAGGGCGATGTTACCAGAATGCCCTGTGTCCATCAGCACTGAAGGCTGCATTTAGTACTATTTATTTTAGATTTCATCTAATAGCTACCTTTCATTCTAAATACCTTGAATTAATTAGATGTATTGCTTAGGAAAAAATGAGTCACTGTGTGTGTGACTTGTATGTGTGACTTGGCTGCATAAAATATTAGAAATCTATAGCATTGTAGTTTATAAGTCAGTTGGTTAGAAAACATTCTCTTAAATGCCATGAAACAGCCCACTTTTTCATAGTGATTTCTTCTTAGCTGAGGGAATGCAACCAAAGAATTTCCAAAGATAAATTTGCTATCATTGTCCTTTGAAATACATTTAAGAATTCTTGTTTTCATGTATTTTCATACCTGTTTCTGCTTCATCATGACATGCAAAAGGTCAGTAAGCAGTGTTAAAACCTAGAATGATGGAAAAATAGCCCATATGTTGTTGTAATACTGCTGTTTTGGCCTCCTGTTACAGTTAGACATGCATTTATTTCACATCAAGGATTTGCTGTCTTTTAACATTAATTACTGCTTATGACATTAATATTCTGCTCATTACTGTCTGAAATATTGGCATTGTCTCTGCCAATGCTCTGGAGGAAGACAGCGCAACAGCAACATATTTAAAAACCACAAATTCTATCTGCAGTGGTTATTAGGGGTTTAAAACCATAGAAATATTCCAGTCTTCCAGCCCTTTAGTGCTTATTTCACCTTAGAAATAATTTAGAGTTGTATTTTTAAGATATTTAGCTCTCTGAAGATACCTGGGATGATGTTTGAAAGTGCTTTAATGCTTAGTTTTATCTATAGGAAGTTACTTGAATCATCTTTAGAAGTTCTTGTCCTTGACTGCTAAGTGGGTGTTTTTAGAAATCATACTTCCATGACATGGGAAAAGATGGAACTGCAATTTAAAGTACTCTACTGGGCAAGTGGCTGCAAGTATAGGCCTGGCTTCTGGTTTAAACTCCTCTGTTACCTCCTCAGAGGTACTCTGGGGACATTTGTGAATCCAGGTTTCTCTCTCCTAAAAATAGAAACCTATAGATAGGGTCCCTGTGCTCCACAGTAAAACAAGTAGCAGGAATAAATGAACTCCAACACTATTTAATTAGACCCCCTTCATCATATCCTTTGTAAAAGTGGGGAGATTAAGTTTCTCAAACTTATTCTCACCTGGTTAAAAACCAATTAGCTGTTACACACAAGCCAAATGTGTCCTTATTAGCAAGAATTTCTGCTAATTATCTTGTTCTGGTTAAGTGACTTTTCTGCCTCTTGGTGTGTCAAGTTCAAGTCTACTTTGGACTCTACAGCCATGCTGCCAAATTTGAACCCAGCCAAGTGAGACGCCCAGTGGTTCTCCCTGATAACAGATTTCAGGATTTGGCCCAGCTGAATTATGCCATGATTAATTCTGCCCATTGCTGGGAGTTTTCTCACTCTTCCTTAAGACCACATGCAAATCAAGCCTGATAGCAGTGGAAGTAGAAGGTGCATTTTTACCTCCAGTATCTGGAAAGATTGAAAATAAAGCAAGCTTGAACATCAGTAGCCTTCCCTTAAGCTGTAAAGTGGTAGGTTCAGTTATGGAAGACTGAAGCCGTATTTCCCTCTGTCATTGCCAGCCATGCAGAAGAATGTCTCCAGGACATTCAACAGTCCTACTGCTTTCACACAGGTGTCGGGAGAAGTGAATCTGCCTTCGAATTTGGCTTTCTGTACTCTGTGGCTGAGGACAGTAACTCATAATGAACAGAGAGCAGTATGGTTGTCCTCCGAGATCAATCCCCCGCTATGCAGAGCTTTCCCACTTACTCTTTCATGGTATAGGGTGTACATGACTCACACAAGGGCTATTGACACTTCCCACAGGCAACTGGGGGAGCAGTCTTCTGTGTAGGAGTGTCCTAATACAGTGATGATGAAATGTGGAAACCTGCCTAGCCTCTTCCTTACCCGTCTGTCTTTCTCAATAAATAAAATAGATTGGCTTCCCAGTAGCTTGGTGGGAAGGAGGGGGTTTTCTGACAGGTTGCTGCTGATGAATTTGTCATGTGGCTTGTCCCTGCAGACCGAGTGTTTGAGTCAGACTGCTGCCGAGATGCCAGCTAAGGATTGCACAGGAGCTCTGAGAAAGCTGTGCTCCAGCATCCTGATCTGTGGGGCTTCACTGCTCCCTGGGCATGTGGCCCTGGGCCGGCCAGCTGGGCAGGGTACGGCAAGGACAGCTGATGCACAGTGGTCCTAATGACACAAGCACATGGAGAATTGATCAAGACTCAAACCCACATGTGCTCAGAGAAGCAAAGTAATTATTATCACTATACTTATGATTAGAAAGATGTGGACCTGCTTGAGCAAGTCCAGAGGAGGACCATGAAGATGAACAGAGGGCTGGAGCACCTCTCTTGTGAAGACAGGCTGGGTATCCTGGTGTTCCTCAGCCTAGAGAAGAGAAGGCTTCAGTGGGATCTTACAGCAGCTTTCAGTGCTGAAGGGGGCCTAAAGAAAATCTGGAGAGGGACTTCTTACAAGGGCATGTAGTGACAGGACAAGAGCAAATGCCTTTAAGATACAAGAAGATAGATTTAAATTAGACATTAGGCAGAAGTTCTTCCCTGTGAGGGTGCTGAGGCACTGGCACAGGGTGCCCAGAGAAGCTGTGGCTGCCCCATCCCTGGCAGTGCTCAAGGCCAGGTTGGATGGAGCTTGGAAGCAGCCTGATCTAGTGGAAGGTGTCCCTGCCTGTGGCAGGGGTTGGAACTGGATGAGCTTTAAGGTCCCTTCCAACCAGTCTGGAATTCTGTGATTCCATGACTCAGTCAAGGCTTGTGGTTTTCTAGGCTGCCCAGCAACAATATATAGTAGCCTGATGTGCAGAGCTGAGCGTGCTCATCAACTTCATCAGGGGGACAAAAAGGATGTCCTTTTATGCTCAGGATGTCATTTGTAGTTCATTGCCCACTTACTTTTCTGCTTCTCTTGTGGAGAAAATGCAGTTTTGAAGGATACACCTCTTTGGATATGACTGTAGTGCATAGCCCTACTTTGTGCTTTGGTTACGTTGCTGCTCACTGAGTACGTAAGCAACCTTCACCTTTACACTGCTGTTTCTCCTTATCTTCAGCATGGGTCCTCTTCACTCATATGCACTAGTTTTTTAGGGTAACCCAATAACTGAAGATCCTGTACAAGCCACAGCAGGGAGTACCAGCTCTGTCACATCTCCTGGGTGATAGTTACATTAATTTCCCATATGTCCATGAAATGCCTAGTTTTGTTACATATATCAATCCCGTGCTTGTCCAAATAGGCAGTCATCCATGTTTTTGTGTAACTTACTTAACACAAGGTACATGACTGGTATAGCATTCACCATTCATTAGTATGTATTCAAAACAACGAAGGAGATAATAGTAGAGAGCAACATCCCTGTGTCTGTGTCAAATGGGTGTTTCACAGATGGCAGAGCTTTCTTTTGAAAAGTGTAGTATCTGCTGCCAGGTTTCAGATATAACTGAGTGTATGTGTACATACTGCACTCATCTGAGAACTAGGAGGCTATTAAAAGAGTATTATACTCATTATTTAGCTCTTCATTCACTGTAAACTAATAAGAGCTTCTTATTTTGTGAGGCAAGGTACAGGGATAGTTGCTTTGTTTGCAGCCGGATCATGCTTCCAAGAGTGCCAGTCTTCATCTTTAGGACAGTGTTTTCAAAGAGACCCTCCTTTTTCTGTTCATCTGTCATTGCATGAAACACCTTCAGAGCAACCCACCTCAGCCCAGGAGCTGCTCACCACCTTTAGCTGCATGTAGCTCCTCAGGTCTCCCAGGCCAGGGAGTGGGAATCAGCTATAATTACTGGCTGCACATGTAAATCCACACTCCTCCACACTGGGAAAACAGGGCTGCTGCCAGCAACTACAAAATGGTTCAGTGCTTTTGTCTGAAATAAATCCTTGCAGCCACTGCTTTTATCTTTTTCACCTTTAATGATTAATTCATCATTGATCTTTGTTTTGATGTGTTGCAAATTAAACAGTCTGGAGGGTTTTGCTCAAGCTTTACAAGCCTTTTTGAATGCTGCCAGTTAGGATCCACCACTTGGAAACGGTTGTTCTGATGGCTTGGTCTGCTTTTGGTGGAAATTAGGGATATTCCTGAAATCAGGGTTGGCACTGACACATGGATATTCCTGATGCTTTAAATGGGCTGCAGGTCCTACTGTAGGAATCCAAGCATTTCAGAAGGTTATTTGGTCCTAATCTTCCCACTGGAGCTGTGAGTTATTGTAATAGAAGACCCGGAACTTGAACTTCTTTTTTTTGAAAGGCTGTTGAGCAGCATTCACATGAAAATGCTGGAGACAAGTGAACATAAGGTCAGCACCTAACTCTGGGTGTGCAATCTAGGAATCTCTCATTTGTATTCTCAAAGTGCCTGTATTAATTTGCTATGTTTGGGTGGTGCCTAGTGAAAAACCAAGCATCTCTGCTGCAGATGATCAGCCTTTGTCTGAGTTCTGTTGTGATACAGGTAGAAAACAGAAGAGCACATAACCTCAGCCTGTGTCCTGGGGAAGCAATAAGACTGTAGACTCACTTGTTGCATGCTTGATGAACCCAGCAGCATGCTTGGCACAACATCTGGAGTCAGCTGTTGTTTCAGAAACAGGATGCTGCCTCCAGCATCCTTTTTGCACCATGTCTGATGGCTAGAAAGTAACTCCAGGAGAAAATTACATGGGCTCTGGGCTTGAGGAAGTTAGGTTCATACTTTTCTTTCCCCTTTGCAATAGGGAACTAAGCTATCTTTTAACATGAGCGAACAGTCCTCCCTTCTTCAAGCTGCACTACTGTACAGTGTGGTGCAGAAGGCATGCCACCACATGGAGTACAAATGCCTCTGGCAGTGAAGGAGCCAGACCAGTCTCTGTTCACAGGATATGAAGAAATTAGAAATGAAGAGAAGGATTACGCTACTAGGGAGTATAAAATGAGGTAGGACATGGATCAGAAGTTGTGAGGTTTATGTGGGTAGGTTTTGTCACAGCCAGTTAGTGTTTCAGCTGCTTAACTACACAGCTCAGGTTTCTAGCTGTGAAATGTCTCCAATTTGATATTAGCACCGTGAAATCTCATGAGGATATTTTATAAACATGGTACGTAAGGCTGGTGTTCATGAGGGAATACATGCAGTGCTGGGGAAGAGAGACCACTGAAATCGTTGGGAAGATTTCTAGGTATTCACCCTTGATTAACAGGAGATCACAGGGGTGATGGGTAGGATATGAAAGATGAAATGGAGAGAGGTCAAGTTGTATACAGATGAGAAAAGGTCTCCTGACACCTCCCCATCCTTTCTTCTTCATGTGGTGGGTTATGCCACCATGTAAGCCCCAGAGGAGGAAGCTGCATTGATAGCATCCTGCTAGGACACTGGCTGAGGAGAGGTCCCATTCTGGCTCATTTCTTCGCATACAGAAAATTCCATGCCAAATTGAACTGTTAAATCCTGAAATAGCTAAACTGGCAAAAATTGTTAATTTTAAAATCAACTTAATCTCTCTCATGAATTTTGGCTGCCCCAGATTCCTTTGAATGTCCTGCTCTGAGCCGCTTGCTGCTTCCTACCAGTGCTGGGGCTTTTTATCACAGTCTCCACTTCAATCACAGCTGAGGGACTGTGTATGAAGTGATTCATCCTGCCACATTTACCTTTGTATCCCATCTTCTAAGGTGTCTTGGGTCTTTCTCTTGTAACTGGTTTTCAAAGCAGACAGGACTGTGTGATGATGTTTCCTACCCACTCCAATTAACCTGACAGGAGCACATTGATCTTAAAAGGTATTAGTAAAGACACTAATTTCCTTCAAGTGTTGTGAGCCGTCTGACCCCACAGTTCAACTCCTTCGCCTTCCAGCCACAGAGATTTAGCTAATCTGACCAGACAGTCAATATATGGGCACTGAACCATCTGGCTTTCAGCTGGAATTAGCTCTCCCTTGCTCAGTCATTAGATCAAACAAGGCAAGATGGGCCATGTGGGTGGGCATAAAAGGTATCGTGGTGGTAAGAGATCAGAGGAGGTCAAAAATGCCATCTGGCTGGGAGACACAGCACTCTTTCTGTCTTTCTGCTCATAAGTACGAGTTCTCTTCCATTTGTAGTGCAAGGGAATATTCAATACTGAATCCAATAAACCTCCTCCAGCTCCTTGCAATAAGCAAATTAAGGATGTAACTTCAAAACAAAACAAAACAAACCCCAGCAATCTAAATGCAGAAGGAGAGAAAAAGCAGATGTTTTGGCTTTGCAAGCTCTGTAGAGCCACCTGCGCTAAGAGCAACTGACATCTGCCTGGTTTTGTTCACATCTCTGCTCTGTGTCTAGTTGAGGTTTCATTAACTCACATTATTTGCATGTATGTTTGTGAATGAGAGAGAGGGAGACTGCTTATCTATGATGCTTTATACAAAGCTGTCACCAACTGCAGTACTTGTTGGCTGCAGGGGAGAGGAAAAGTTCGTGGGATATGAAGTAGTAGAAATTAATCTTGGTGCCATTAAACCTTCCACTTTTCACCTAAAACTGCCTTCAAACTTACCCATTTCAGGGGAGGTTGGTTGACTTGGTGATGTGAATCTGGTAGCCTTTTATTTACCATGGGCTGCCAAACCCCTGGATGAAACTAATCCAAAGGTACAATCCCTATATTGGTGCAAGCATTTTAAAATGTATGATTTTCCAGCCTGGAACTTCACTTTTGTGTGCAAAAGAAAAGAAAATCAACCAGCATACTTTCATTTCCCTCTGCAAAATTTACTGCGAGCAGCTCTAACCTATGCAATCGCTTGCTTCTTGTGAACTGCCTGGAGCCACTTCTTGTGACTTCTTGGAGTCACCATACAGTGCTGTCAGTAGACTATTTGCTGACTATGCAATGGCCAATGGCATAAAAGGCATTGCTGTTGAATGGCCTGAAATCATGAAGGAGAGAAAAAGGGTTCAATCTGAGATATAAAAATACCACAAGACAATTTGTGCCATGTTTGTGAGGGAAAAGTCTTCCATAGGTCACCTTTCACAAGATACAAGAGAGTTGATGGATGAGAAAGACCTGATAAATATCAGGTCCTAAATATCTGAAAAATAACATGAGCTGGCTTCAGTGTGCGCTTGCAGCCCAGAAAGCAACTGTATCCTGGGCTGCATCAAAGGAGGTGATCCTGCCCCTCTACTCTGCTCTCGTGAGACCTCACCTGCAGCATTGTGTGCAGTTCTGGTGTCCTCAACATAAAAAGGACATGGAGCTGTTGGAACAAGTCCAGAGGAGGCCACGAGGATGATCAGGGGACTGGAGCATCTCCCATACGAAGACAGGCTGGGAAAGTTGGGGCTGTTCAGCCTGGAGAAGAGAAGGCTGCATGAAGACCTCCTAGCAGCCTTCCAGTATCTGAAGGGGGCCTAGAAAGATGCTGGAGAGGGACTCTTCACTAGGGACTGTGGTGATAGGACAAGGGGGAGTGGGTTCAAACTTAAACAGGAGAGGTTTAGATTGGATATAAGGAAGAAATTCTTTCCTGTTAGGGTGGTGAGGCACTGGAATTGGTTGCCCAGGGACGTTGTAAATGTTCCATCCCTGGCTGTGTTCAAGGCGAGGTTGGACAGAGCCTTGGGTGACATGGTTTAGTGTGAGGTGCCCCTGCCCATGGGAACTTGATGATCTTAAGGTCCTTTCCAACCCAAACCATTCTATGGTTTTATAATATCAACTGCGCAAAAAGAAAAGGCTTGGGCAGGAGCTTACATTTCTTCTTCTCACACTACAAAGTCCACGTGGGAGGGGAACCTGGACACTGGCAGAAGCATCATGCTGAACTCTGCTCATGCAAATGGCAGTGAAGCTATATTGGGAATATCCTTCTGTAAAATACCTGTTCTGGAGGATGCCCATGGCAGGGGGGTTGGAACTGGATGGTCTTAAGGTCCTTTCCAACCCTAACTATTCTATGATTCTGTGATTCCATGTTTGAGGGCTGTGAGATAAGAAAGGAAGGAGGGTAGAGATAGAGAGATGGTACCTCATGTCATACATGTCCAGTTGATTTTTCAAAGGTCCACATTACAAGAGACCATGCATCAAGGTAAGGCAATGCAGTTCCGATGGGAAGCATCAGTATTTGAAGGTTTTTCCAGATGAGGAGATGAGGGAAGGGCTCTGCTGCAGTCAGACAGCCATTTCCAGACAGCCATCAACTTCCTTCCCTGAACCAACCCTTGCCATCTCACTTACCCTATTCTCCTCTTAGCAGACTTGTCACATTTTCCCCTTGGAGCAGGCCAAAAGTTCCCATGTGCTCTCATGTCATTACAAGCCATTCTGAAGGGTTTTTGATAGTTTTTGTTCATGTGGAAAGCAATCTGATGTGATCACTCCATGTGTGAGACTATCCTAATATGTGTTGAAATTATTGACTCATTTCAACTAAGACAGCCGAGCAGAGGCTAGTTTCTAGTGTCCTCCAGAGCAGGAACTGCGAGTCAAACAATTCCCTTGGCCAACTGGTGAATTCATCAAGCCTAGTAACCCGCATGCTGCTGGCAAAACTCTCTGCAGGGTATGTGTGGAAATAATGGAACATCTATTCACAAAGACATTTGGTTTCTCAAAGCCACAAATCCTTACAGACTCAGGCTTTGTTAGTTCTGGCTCTCACAAAATTATTTGTGTTTTCTTGTGGCATTTTATCAGTGACACGTGCTGTTCATGGAGGTGCAGCAATAAATGTCATGTCTTGCAAATGTAACACTGGCTCGGAAAGAGTTGTTATAGAGGGAACCTGCCCTGCTTAAATAGCTCTTGTGTTTGCTCAAGGTTTTTTGTATAGTATTCTTCTAACTGATTCTAGTTTTCAGCGTTAAATATGATAGATGTTAATATAAGTGATACAATTGTAGTTTATACCATGCCTTTACAGCTGGGGTACTTAATATGCTCTCCTGGCAGCTCAGCAGCCAAAGCAATAGCAAAATCTGGTCCTCAGCTTTTATCTTTTCAGAATGCTGCCCCTCTAATTAATAATCCATGGCGATATGCAACGAGTTTACTTTCAGCTCTTGGTCTTTGGGATGGTCAGGAGCCAACAGAGATGTACAGGGAGCTCAGTCATTAAAGGATTTAGTTTCCCTTATTGTATGTCAACTTGAATCCTTTGCTTTGTAAAAGCAATCTGAAGCCAAAGCCCATGGAATATATTGATTTTATTTATTTACTTATCTATTTATCTCTGTAATTTTATTTATTTTGAAGTGAGTTTTGCCCATTAGGGCTAGTTCTGGACCTACAGCGCTTGTGCTGCTGTGGTCGCAGTGAGGAGGATGTCAGCTCTGTGAAGGCCAGTGGTGAGGGTAGATTTAGCATCACTGGGGAGTCACGCCATGTACTCATCACTACTCCAGCACCACAGCACACCCAGTTTGACATGATGGAAACTGTCAGGCAGGGCAAGTGCCACTCCTGGTCAAGTTGGGTCTTGTTTCAGGGATGAGTTTCAGCTTCTTCAGAGGCAGGCATTTCTGTGTTTCAGCAGCACGGAATGCTGTAGCAGTGAGGTTAAAAAGACAATTCTCCTATCAACGCTGTTGTGCAGCAACTGCACAGCAAGCAAAGGGGACCAGTCTGTGCTTGGCTCTGAAGCAGATCAAATGCTCCCCTGTCAGCCCTTGTTTGCACAGCTGCCATGCTTGGGAAAGTCACTTCAAATCAGTTGCCCAGTTCAGTTTGCTCCTTTAGTTCTTGGCTAGAAATGCTCGTATGTTAAAATATTGTCCAGGTGCAGCATAGCTTCTGTTCATTTGTGTTGTTGACACCTTTGTAACAGCTCATGGGCAGACTGATAGACCTGGAAGGCTGAAGGGGAGACTTGGTAATTTTGCATGGTTGCATCAAACCTTGTGGCTTGTGTCTGCCTGCATAAAACCAGTGCTGCTCTGAGAATGGTGAATCCATCCTTTCTTCTCATAGTTTCTTACCAAGATTAATCCTCTTCATAATTTTATGTATATTTAAACTTCCCTGATTCTCACTTCTAGATTTATTTTCCTCTTCTTTGTCCTCTGAATTACAGCATCTCATGGGCCTGGTAGGGTAAAGAGTCCTGAGTGGATTGCTTGAAATATCAGCCTCTCTTTTTTTTGTATATATATTTCTAGACATCTTCTTTCTGTCAAATAGCCTCAGAATGTTCCTGAAAACAAACAAAGCAGCAGTGGTTGGAGGTGGAACCATGTCACAGATGGGGAGATTTGTGGGAGCACATCGGTGTATGGGAGATGTGAGCAGCCCTGGGGTTTGCCAGGAAGGAGGGAGAACATCAGGGAAAACAGCAAACATGAGGAAGGGGTGATTAAAAGAGTGGTCAAGGAGATTTCCTTAGCTGGATGTTTCCTTGTTCATAACAATTTGCATAACTTGATTTAATTTGCTTTAAGCAAGCCCATGTTTTGACAATACTCTGGGATTACGGGATCTGGTGTCTTGGCCCCCTCTGTTCCCCCCTCTCATGTTATTACAGAAGGACATATAGCTTTTCTGCATGCTGCTTCCCCTGTTGTGAAATGAGAGCAGCACCTTCTAAAAACATAAACCTGAGCAGGCCTTGAGGAGATCAGATAGTCCAGTGAGTATTTCTGCTAAGCAAGATCACTGGTGAGGCTGAGTGGAGGCATTTGGAGGCTTAGCAGAATGAATCCTCTGAACCTTTGAGATTCACTTGATGCATCTAGAGGGGGATAAAAGTGGACTTAATTGAGCCATTCCCAAATCCCTCCTGATCCATGACCATTTCCTCAACTCTCAATATACCCAAGCATCTGTGCAAGCCATAAGTGTCTGTTTGGCTGTACCAGTCTGCTCGGCACTGCCAATCTGCTTGCAGAAGAGAGGGGCAAACTTGACCTGTTCCCCTCTGGCCTTCGTGGTATTGATAAATGCTGTGACAATACTGCACGTGATTTCCTGAACCCCAGGGTGTTATTGTAATGAACAGCATTCAGCCTTGAAGGGTCAGTTATTGTGTATTAGGACTGTAGGTGAGTGTATGACCATGCTATGAAGTGAAGAAAGGAGCACATGCATTTGGCAGTGGAGTGGTTGCTGCTGGCTGCAGTGACCTCTGCTGGGAAGCCCATAGCTTCTCCGGTCCAACCTCAGCAACACAACCCACATCTTGATTTAAACCACAGGTTTCTCCCCA
Source organism: Agapornis roseicollis (assembly GCA_002631895.1). NCBI lineage: Eukaryota > Metazoa > Chordata > Aves > Psittaciformes > Psittacidae > Agapornis > Agapornis roseicollis. The sequence continues at coordinate 5,010 of NDXB01000671.1, read as the reverse complement.
GCTGATTCCTATTATTTTTAGTTTTATTTTGAATTCCATTTTCCTTTAAATAGCTTGTCATTTGATATTCCATCTCAGTAGAGAAATGCTATGCAGGACACTTTGTTTGTGGGTGTGCGATGGGCACTTCACCAGGAATATTGAAAGCTGTGTAACTCCATGATTAAGGCCTTGCTGGTCCTTGAGAGGCTGAGAGAAAGTGGATAAAAATGCCTCCTTTCCATTTCAGCAAGCCCCTCGAGTGCAGCAGCCACCAGCGGTTGGGGTGGCTGGTGTGCACAGGTATCACCTCCCAAAGGGACATATCATCTTCCAAATATCCCCATCCCTATGGGGGATTGTTCCCTTTGTGCTTTAGGGGTGATTCCTCTTCTTCGGCTGCCTTCTTCCAGATTACACTTAATATTGGCTGTCTCCCTGAATCCCATGTGCTCATGTCCTGCATCTGATTTCAAATCAGATTGGCTCAATACAGAGGACCCCACAGTGATAGGACTAAACCTTTTCTCCCCCCTTCACTTTAAAACTGAGAGAGTTTACTGCCCTTTAGAGTACACGGTGGTGCAGTGCATATTTGGTTTGCAAATCAGGAAGGGGTGAGGGTCTTGTGGCAACCCTCAGCAAGCAGCACTGCATGTCTGATGAGCTCTTTTCTGGCCTCTGCTCCCCTGGCTGCTTGTCTTTGTGGGTAACACCCCCAGTAGCCATGTGTGTGACAGTTAGGTGTTGCTGGTAGCTGTTTCAGAGGGAGTTATGTTAGTTTGGAGAACCTCTGAGGTCTCAGAGATAGAAATGCAAAGCATTAATATGTGCATGGTAAAAACCGCACCACAGGCTAAGTTGGAGGCTTTAAATAGGTAACACTGTGGCAGATTATTTGTATTAAAATTGCCTTGATCATGATGGTAGGAGGTGCACCAAATGCATGTGCATAAAGGAAAATGGATAAATACATGGAATTTTTCATTTAAAGTGACTAATTGATTGAAATGTGATTTGCAGTGTCCATTCGACTAACTTAAGCAAGGCAAAACTGCCCTTGTCCTAAATGTAACCCTTAAGGGATCAGACACTAAATCTGCACAACAAAATTAATGTTTTTAAGCATGTGCTGTGTAAAGCCAAGTGGGAAATGTAGTGGTTTCCTGTTGTCAATAATAAGAACTTTGGTCAAAATTGTATTTTATGATGTTGGATAAAGCACTGACAAGTAGTGTCTAACTAAAACCAGCTTTATGTTTTACAGCCACTTAACAAAATAAAAATCATTATTTCACCTTACCTTATCTTGTGTTTTTTTCAGGATCAAGCATGAAAATATAGTTGCCCTGGAAGACATCTATGAAAGTCCAAACCATTTATATCTGGTCATGCAATTGTAAGTACTGAGCCTAATGAAGTTTTTGTGTCAAAATCACCAACCGTTCTTGTTCTGGTTTTGTTCTTTAACCCAAAAGATGGAATACATGAGAGGTATTTGTGTGCAACAGTCTGAAAAATCCCTGATAGGTAGGTAGAAATGAATCTCCAGCTGTGATGGGCTGTGTTGTGAAATTGGGAATTAATGGTTTTTTGTGAATAGTCTCACCTGGATCAGGTCAGAGTGAAAAATCAAAGGGATCAGAACTAGCTGTCTGTATATGGAGGCGCCAGTTCTCTGACTCAACGGATACCGCTCTGTACTGAGCAAGAGGAGACCCAAGATGCCATGTGCGTGGGTGCTGGATTTGCAAGAAAGTGTCATTCTTGTCTCATTGTCATACTATTGTTCTTGACATGTCTCTCTTGCCAGAGCCCATCTTCTCTCCTGTTTTCCCCCTCTGAACCTGAGAACACCAGATTCATGGCTGACCTGGTCTCATCTAGTTGGCAGGGAGGGGGGATAGGCAAATACTCATAGTGCTTTTTTCTCCCCCCTCCTTCTGAAATAAGATTTCCAGCTCTAGTTTCTCTTTCAGTTATGAGGTCACCTCAGACAAGAGTAGAGTAGACAGGCAGGACAGAGGGATAAATCACAGCTGGGAAGAGCCAGATGTGCCATAAGGAAGCCAGGAGCACCTGAGAGAGGCAGCTCTGAGGTTAGATACTCCATGTGAAGACCTTGGGAGACTATGCCAGTCCATTGTTAGTAATATCCAGGCATGGAGATGTCATCAGAAGCTGTTCTGCTGGCTGTATTGGAAGAATAGTGCCCTGGTTTCACAGGCCTACTTCAGCCCAGAGTTCTGTGAAAGGACTTGCACAGGAGTATCAGTGTGGTACAAGTTCCGTCAAACCAGCTGGGTTATAGGAAGTACCAATTACACTATCAGTTGATTAACAAATCCTTAACTTTGTTTAATCTCTTTAGAAAAAAAAACATCATTATTATCCACACATATTAAGTTGTTCAATGTAGTGTAACCCCCACTTTTCTAAATTTCTTACATCCAGATCAATGGCTTATCTGAAATGTAGGTCTGTAGTCATAGGAGACACTGAATATATATTAATATGAATTTCCACATGCTCACAATCCAACACTCACTAGGGAATTATTCTTTCTGCTCTAGCTGTATCTGTAAACCCAAGGGCCAAACATTTAGCTATTCCCAAGGGACAGAGTTTCACTGATGTCCACTGGGATGAGATGCCTGGTTGAAGTCAGCAGCCAGGAACCCATCCTCAGTGTTCAGGGTAGCAGCTCTGAGCACTCCCAAGCTCTGACAAAGAGCTGTGCCTCGTGTTATGGTGTAGACCAAGACACCCTATGTACAGCTGCATTGAACTGAGTCAGCCAGAGAACAGGATCAATGTTTTTTTACTATTCATAGTAAGAAAAAGCAGAAAAAAACCTCAAAATCCTTGTTTTAGTCTAAAATGGACACAGGCTTGAGTGCAATCAAGTGATAGCACTGTAACAAACTCCCACTCACACCGAGAGCCTGGGTGATGAACCTCATGTATGTGCATGCTCCTAATCAGCCTCAGCTATTAGCTGAAGCTTATTTCATTAAAGTCATTTGATGTTGTACCAAGCTGTTGCTGTTAGCCCTCCTTGCTCCTGCGAATCAGATAAGGCCATGTTCTGTGCTCTGCATGGAGTATTTCAGGGAACGACCTTTCTGGGCTTTCTTGGAAAAGGGTTGTGTTATCCCATGGTGGAAAGGACAAATTGACCCTCATTGATGTGGATGTTGCATTAAGGATGGTGCAACCTCTGCACTGCCTTTGAATTTCCATCAATAGTTGGGATTGGGATTGACTGGCATCAACAGTTAGGTGGCAACTCCGTGAAGTCCAGAAGGCTCAAAACTAGTTCTGCATGCCTCCTTTCCTGGTTTCTATCTAGGAGGAGGCATGCATGGATAACCTCGTTTCCAAGGTAACACTAACTTGTTGATACAATAATCGTGAACCATTGCACAGCATGTGGTATCTATTTGCTTACATCTCTGCCCTATTTATTATTAAATTCCACATGGGGTTTTTAGCTTCTCATTTTTGTGTAATTCTCCTAAACAAGACAGCAGTTTCCTACATTTTAAACTGGGGTTTGATATGAAGTGGAAGGGGTTCTGATCAAGCAGCTTTCAGGAAGCAGCATTTAGCTTTAAAAAGGGGGGGGGGGGGGGGGGG
>NDXB01000670.1:66768-87093 GCA_002631895.1 Agapornis roseicollis | reverse complement strand
CCTGGGCTGCATCCAAAGGAGCGTGACCAGCAGGTCCAAGTAGGTGATCCTGCCCCTCTGTTCTCGTGAGACCTCACCTGGAGCAGTGTGTGCAGTTCTGGTGTCCTCAACATGTAAAGGACATGGAGCTGTTGGAACAAGTCCAGAGGAGGCCACGAGGATGATCAGGTGACTGGAGCATCTCCCATATGAAGATAGGCTGGGAAAGTTGGGGCTGTTCAGCCTGGAGAAGAGAAGGCTGCGTGGAGACCTCATAGCTAGGGATGGACTCTTCATTAGGGACTGCAGTGACAGGACAAGAGGTAACGGGTTCAAACTTAAACAGGGGAGGTTTAGATTGGATCTAAGGAAGAAATTCTTTCCTGTTAGGGTGGTGAGGCACTGGAATGGGTTGCCCAAGGAGGAAGATGTGAATGCTCCATCCCTGGTGGTGTTTAAGGCCAGGCTGGACAGAGCCTTGTGTGACATGGTTTAGTGTGAGGTGTCCCTGCTTATGGCAGGGGGGTTGGATCCAGAAGATCTTAAGGTCCTTTCCAACCCTAACTATTCTATGATTCTAGGAAAGCCAACCATGTTCTGGGCTGCAACAAAAGAAGCACGACCAGCAGGTTGAGGGAGGTGATTCTCCCCCTCTACTTGCTCTCATTAGACCCCACCTGGAGTACTATATTCAGCTCTGGGACCCCAAAAATAAGAAGGACATGGACTATTGCAGCAAGTCCAGACAAGGGCCATCAGGATGATTATAGAGCATATTGGAGCACCTCTCCTGTGCAGAGAGGCTGAGAGAGTTGGGCTTGTTCAGTGTGGAGAAGAGAAGGCTCACAGGAAAGCTCTAGCTGCCTTCCAGTACCAGAGGAGCAATAGGACAAGGGGAAGTGGCTTTAATCTGCAAAAAGGTAGATTTAAATTAGTTATTAGAAAGAAATTCTTTACTGTGAGTGTTGAGACACTGGAACAGGTTGCCCACAGAAGTTGTGACTGTCCTCTCCCTTGAAGTGTTCAAGGCCAGGCTGGATGGGGCTTTGAGCAACCTGGTCTAGTGGAAGGTGCCCCCTGCCCATGGTAGAGAAGTTGGAACCTGATGATTTTAAAGGTTCCTTCCAACCCAAACCATTCAGAAGCATTTCAGGCTATTAATTTCTGATTTAAGAACACACCATCTTTACCTGCCAGAAGTATAGCATGAAAAAAGAGAAGAGAAAACCCAATGTTTGAGATGATGTAAACAAAAGAAAAGAAATTGAGAAGTTATCCCACCTTGTGACAGTGCAGGCAAGACAAATGCAATCTAAAAACCAGTGTACTAATGCTAACTAAAGAGTCTGCCTCCAACAATGGGAATTTCCTATCCCATGCGTCATGGGATTCTATGAAGATAGAAACCATACATACTCTGGTAAAATTATTTTTGTGTCCATTTGCATACCTCTTTCCCCAGTGCACTCCCTTTATCTTCATTTTCAGTCACTGAGGCCTGATTTAGTCATTATTAAAGAAAATTTTAGGCTAGAAATGAACTTAAGCTCTGGGTGACAAAACTCAAATGAGAATTCAATAGGAGCCTTTCATACAAATGTACAGTCTCACTCAGCTTTTGATTCTCATTACCAAAGTACAAGGTAACATTTTATCAGGCCACAACAAGAAAAATCTGTATTTCTATAGTAATTGTTTAAAATCTAGGAAAATAATTAAAGCCAGCAGCCAATTGCTAATTTTCTACCTGCAGAGCTTTCTATACCCTTAAAGCAGCATGGAAGCAAAACTGTCCTTTTTCTTCATACTGAAACATAGTGATTCATTGATTGATTGATGGCCTGGCTTTGCAAACGAAGATTTGGGAAAGGCTTTACCCACGCTTACTACAAGCACGATGAGGACTAAAAGGGCAATGTGGGATAGGCAAACCCAGTTGGAAAAAGAAGCTGCTTGGTCATTCAGGATGTTTCTGAGCAAGACTGTCATCATAAGCCAATGTTAACATGAGAACACATAATACTGCTTGGAAATGTTCTGCTTTACAAATGTAGATTTGTTAAGAACTCTTAAGGGCAGGTGTATAGCAGTACCAGCTTTAATACAATCAAACCAGTGACATCTCAACATGAAACTACATTTTATGCAACCTCTTTGGCTGTCTGAATAAGCCACTTCCATTACCTCTTAAAGCAACTCAGAATTTCAGTACTTGGGATTTTGGAGAGCAGTTACTTTATTTACACACATTCTTTTCTCTACTTCAGAGTAATATGCCATTCTTGTTTCCAAAATATATGCCTAAATTAGGCTTTGCTGTGAACTAAAAATCTGACAGACTAAAGCCATCTCAGCTTCTAAGTATCCTGAAAGGTACCACTAGTTCAAAGATTTCATAAATGTTAAACCCATCAACATCTTACAAAAGAGAAATCTCTTAAACAGAATTCTGTGTTCCTCAAAACCTAAGAAGAATTTCAAGATTCACAAGTTTAATTACACTGCTCCTATAAAAAGAAATTGCTACAAAGAACCTGTGAGTATGTTGCTTAGATATGGAAATCCAGTTTGTGTAACAAGACATATTTAATACTCACTGATTTTGCCCATTAAGATACTACACATTCTTAAATGTCACTCTTTTGCCTCACATTGGTTCCCAGCCTAAAGAAAACCCTGGGAGAACAGCATTCATAACCTAACTAAACACAGTTTCACCTCTGTATCAGGATATGTAAGAATAAACACAGTGTAAGCTTGATTTTCACATCTCAGATACCTTATGCTAGGTAAATGAACAATGATTAAAGTACTAGCCATTGCAAGTATACACTCAAATAATTGAAAGCCAGATCTAAATCAGAACTTGGTGTGATTCTACCTGTACCTTTTTGTAACAACATCTGTGAGCAAAGAATGCTTTTTTATTGTTGTGAAACTTCACCTAACAAGCAATATACAAGAACACAAATGCAAATCAAATTCTCAACACTCACTATACTGAAAATCCAAGACTGTCAAACTATGGAAACCATATAAACAGGATTTCTTTCAAAGTGTTAAAATTACAGCAGGAGAGGTTCAGCATAATTCAGTTCAATGTGAAATAACACAAACACAGTCAAGTTACAATTCTGTATGTAAAGTAGGTATGACTTTCTCAACCTCTGCCTTATACTTCTAACTCACAATATGCTACTTGTCAGACAAGCTACTTGTATGCCAAGAACAGCAGTAACTCTGCCTAGGCCTGTCAGGTATCATTGCTGTTTATGCCACGACACAATTTGTTTTTACACTATTTCCTCCTTTCCTCTCATAACAGACCACCCAAGAAGGATTCTATAGAAAGATACTATTTTTCCAGCCAATTTTTATGCTTATGCTTGTCCTGCACGATATTTAATTGTTACCGTGGTACTTGCATTTATTATATCTATTCAAGCAAAATAAAAAAACACAGCAAAAATTACTTTAGTATCAATATAATGCAGTGGATCTGATATTTTTTTTTGTTTTTAAATACAATATCTGAACAGGAGATAGAAACAAAAAAAAAGAAAGTGCTTCCCACTCAATACAGCATCTCTTTCCACAGAAAAATGCATGTTTTGAATATCAGCCTACTTTTTTGACTTATTAATTGTGGCTAAGAGGCCAAGGGTCTGTGGGCGGCTACACAGAAGCACAAGAAGAGTTATTATTCCACATTAATATATGGAATTTTGGTCTATATACACAAGAAAATACCACACCTGCAACATAATCATTGGGACTTGGCTTTTACAGTATTTACAAGTTGTCTCCCGGTATTTACAGGTCTTCTCCACGTGGTCTGGCAAATCTTTTCTCAGTATTTTTTCTTTGCAATCAGCACGAGGACACGAGAGCTCTTCAAACTGACAATCAGTTTTCAAATGCATCTGAAAGATTTAAATTATTAGTCACGCCAACTAAGTTTTGTGTATGTCTTCTATCATGTGAAGACATCCCACGTTAAATAACTTCAGAAACAATGAAAGCAAAGTTATTCTGTACACTGTATTGTGCAGGAACAAACAGTAACAAACCTACTCAGGAATGCATTTCTGGCTTTACGCTCCCTTTACCTAGACAGCAGATTTCACTACATTACAGATGTACACAAACTACTCCTATACCAAAAGCATTCTAACACAGTCCAAAATTCCACACAGGCTATTTAAACAAAAGGCAAACAGTCTTCTTCAAGGTATATTATTGCACATAAACATAGATGCTGTTTTCAGGTGTTAAAGTACGTGAGCTTGCTCATTTAAAGCAAGTACCTACACATCTCACTGAAAACTGCTATGCAGTCATACCTTACAACCGTTAAATTACTGGATTTCTGCTATACTCTGCCTTCATGAAATAAAGCTACAGGTTATTTTGTGCAAGTCTGGAGAAGTCAAAGGTTTAACTCCACACATAAACTGCCACTTATGTGAGAGGATTAAGACTAGTAAATAAAAGGAATTAAGATTTCTCACATTTATGAAGCACACATTTTTCCCCATTTTAGTTCTCCCTTGCTTTAGACATTGTCACCCTTTAATGTTGCACAAGCACACCATTATTTTTTATACAATTCCTTACAGCTGATAAAAAGTTAAGTTTCAAAACAGTTTAACTATTCTGACATTAATACATTCTGACATCTATAAACAACTAGTATGAGCAACTCAAGAAAAGGACTTTGGTTTTAATTTGCAAGATTTCTTCTCTTTCTTTAACTGACAAGGAAGTTTATGACTATGTTAAACTACTTACCAGTAACTGACCCAAAGACAGCTGTTCCTTACAGCCCTTGTTTTCATTTCTGCAGTATATTTGAAGGGCAAGTAGTTCTCTCCTGCAACAATTATCTTTAAATACCTGAAAAATTAAAAATCGCTTCATTTTAGAAATTTAAAGCCACTCAAGAATATGCAACTTGAAATAAAGTAGAAGCCATACAATTTGGCTACAGCAGTGTCATTTAATTCCAGCTTTATGAGCCAGAAATAAAATCCTACTATTCAATTTTTCTTGAACATGAACATCACAGATTCCTCCACCATGAAGAAGCCCAGTGAAAGAGAGTATTTGGACAATTACCATTTTACTACTAACACAATAAAGGGAAAGGCAGAAAAAAGGACTAATGTTTTTGCTATTTGCTTGCCAAGAAAAGGCCTGCATAAACTGGAATGCTACATTGTTTGGGAAGCTGGTATATTAGGCACAATACCGTAAGACAAAGAAGAGCCAAAGCACAATGGTGCAGAGAGAAAGGACTTTATGGAAGGCATTCCCACAGTGACTAGACTGGCTACTTGGAACTCAGACTTGCATTTCAGTGGTAATGAAGCTCAATTAGTTCACATAATGAAAGGCATCTTTCAAGGTCTTGAGCCTCCTCCAGTCTCTTATTTCGCAGACCTGCAGGCTTCACCTATTTCTCCATTTTAATGTTTATAAGGGTTTTTTGGGTGGGAGTTTCTTTTTTTTGTTTGTTTGAGGGTTTTGTTGTTGTTGGTTTGGGGTGGGTTGTGTTTTTTTTTGCTGTAACAGAACTGCAAGAAGTTGGAAATAGAAAACTTGGAGTTTGGATTTTTCACTTTTTACAGATGAAGTCCCAGTGCTAAGGGCAGGAATTAGCAGATAAGACTGAAGAGCATTGCTACTATTTTGAAGTCCAAACCAAAGGGATAGAAACTTCCAGTTATTTTGCAATTGCTTTCATGACCATTAGGAAACACCAAAGAACCAAAATCCCACCTCTAACAAATGGAGTTCTGTGATACTGCATACACTGCAGGGTTGCTGTAATTACAGGACAGTTTTTCAGGCTAACTTTCAACAGCAACAAAGAATTATGATAACCAGATCTGTCTACAGTGACTACAAATCTATCCCCAGTATCAATGACAAAGGGAACTCTGCAACCATCTGCAAACATCTGGCACAGGTCACCGATTTGTTTACTTTCCAGATGCACATGTGAAGTTTAATGAATCCATGAATCTCATTTGAATAATCAGTTGCCAGTACTGTAGTGTCTTTGCAAATTCACAGGGTTACTAGGCACAGTTTTGCTGACTGAAGTTAAGGGAAGGGGATAATTTCAACCTTTTTTTCCAAGACTATCTGAAAGCTCTTCAGTAACTGTGGACATCAGCATTCTCTGGGAAGAGAGAGGTTTCCAGTTTCCTGAAAATAACTTGTATAATTATCCCAACAGATTTTTAATGTACACTGCTCTTCTTGTCCTCCTCCTGGTTTAGAGAGATTTGAAGTTTCATAACAAATGTACATATTTAGGTATACTAGGAACTAGACAGAGTTAGAAGGACAAAAATGTGGACATCATGATTACTGGTCTGAGCTCCTGGAGACCTGTCCTGGTTTCAGCTGTAACAGTTATTTTTAATCCGGGTGCAGTAGCTGGTAGCTGGTGCAGTCCTGTGTTTTGGCTTTAGGATGAGAACAATTCTGATAGCACACTGATGGTTTAGTTGTTACTTATCCTGATCAAGAGCTTTTCAGTCTCTCATGCTCTGACAGTGAAGAGGGGCACAAGAAACCAGGAAGGAGCCAAGGCAGCACACCTGACCCAAACCCCCAAAGGGGTATTCCATACCACAGCACATCATGCCTGGTATATAAACCGAGGGGGAATTACCTAGAAGAGCAGATCACTGCTTGGGTCAGGCTGGGTATCGATCAGTGGGTGGTGAGCAATTGTATTGTGCATCACTTGTGTGTATTGGTTTGTTTTGTTGGTTTTTTGGTTTTCTTTTTTTTTTGCCCTTTTAGTTTTATATTCTCTCCCCTTGTTATTCTCCTTATCATTATCAGTAGTAGTTTTATAGCATACTTTAGTTATTGGATTGTTCTTATCTCAACCCATGGGGTTCACATTCTTTCAATTCACCTCCTCATACCTCCCAGAAGGGCGGGGGGAAGAAAGAGGGGTGAGCGAGTGGCTGCACGGTGCTGAGTTACTGGTTGATCTTAAACCATAACAGGACCCCATCCATGTCAAACCTGAATTACGCTGAGTACTGTTCAGAAAACTATTCTGAGTTAAAAAAAGCAGAGATTAATGTTCTTACTAATCTTTTATCAAAAACTGTTACTATTACAACTATTTACTTAGGCAGGGAAGACTACTAACACACAGAATTTACTAAACATTTCAGAAAAATCCAGTGTAAAACCTGCATAAACCATGTACTATGTCAAAAGTGATTTTCTCTGCCCTCAACCTTTCAAAGGGTAAGGCTTTCAAAGGCAACACAAGTTTTGCTGTTTAAAACACTGAAGAGGGTATCAGTGACGTAACTTATCCATATAAGCATCTGATTCTATTACAGCTACTGTAATTCTATACTGTTGTTTTTTCAGTGCGGTTCATAGAACACCACACTGTAAAAACAGATCAGTTTAACAGTAGACACTGGAGCTGAATCAGGAGTAAGGTTTGCCTAGAACTGTCACATCTCTTCATCTACAGGAGATGCAATATTTCTTACCATCCTCCCAGCTGATGGGGAAACAACTGCAGTGTGTTCCTGCAACTCCCAGCTATGAAAACAAGTTGACACCTGGCTGGACCATTAGAGTTGAAGCTGACATGTTTTCTGCCATGTGGTTAACAGTAAAAGTGAGCTGTCTTCCTACATAAAATACATGGTTTATGTTTTATAACATAACTGTCTTCCTCAGGTAGCTTATTAAGACTTACAAAATAATTGCCACAAAGCAGTAACACATCTTATGTATCTTTCATCTTATGTACACCACACAATTCAATACACTTGAATAAGAAACAATTTTAACAATACCTTATCTTTTACTATGCTTTCTTGACACGCTGTACATTTTGGACTAGAAGAACTAGAGAGAAAAGAAAACAGAAAAGCTATCTTCACTCATCTGAATTTCTGTAATACAAAAATTTCTCTTTATAAGGCACTTAGGATTATTAAATATATTTTATAATCATTAACAGTGGATACAGTTCATTATAATGAGATAATACAATGTTATTTAAAAATTAAACACTTAGTTTTCAGTGGGCAGTATCTGACATCCTTTAGGAAATAAGACCACCACAATGCCTCCAGCCAGCTGTGCAGTAGTTTCCTTCAGGGCTGCACTATTAGTTCCCTATTTTACAGTCTGTGCCTCATCCGCTATTTTCAACATTTCTCAATCTATCTGTGCAAACAGGCAAAATATTGTCTTTTCAATTATCTAATCCATTCTCAAACAACATCTCATTAAACTTTACTCTCTCCAGCAGTCAATTATATTTCTTTTCAGGGTAAAAAAAGAAAAAAGAAAGAAAAAAAAAAAGAAAAAGTATTTATGTCCATATCCTTCAAGCCTGTTCTGGTTTTAGCAACTGTTACAGATCCTTGATCCCTCCTTTATCTGAACTAAGACAGCACCGTAGCTGTCTTAGTAATCTAATTACTAAACTTGTGATCTCTTAGAGAGCACGCAGGTTGAAAACAGAGCAGTCTATGAGCAGAAACTGGAGTGTAGGAAACCTGGGCTCCTACAGCTGCTTCTGTCTCTGACCTGCTAGGTGTCATAGTGTAACTCTCTCAATTCCGTTTTAGCTGCTTTTCTCCATGTAAAATGGGAGCAGCCACACAGATCTCCCCTGTAAAGCACCAAGATGTGTGGATGAAAAGTACTAGGTAAAAGCTAGGTAAGCTCTTTCATAAAGCGACTCACTGACAGGCTACATCAGTTGAGGCTGCTAGCAGCAGTGCAAATCAGTGTCAAAGACTGAGCAAGTTTGATTATGTTATATAATCTGTGTGGTTATTTCAAATCATCTCAGTGCTTTCTGCTCCTTGCACTGACTATTCCATGTCTCGCCAGATTTCTGAGCATCTGAACTACCTTGCAGCTTCCATAGCTGCAATATTGTTATTAAAAAAAGGAAAAAGGGGGGGGAGGGGATAACTAATCTACTTGAGGGCACAGAGTATTTAGTACAATGTCACTCCTTCCTGCCTCTTACTGAATTTACTCAAGCATACCATTTGCTCTTTTAAACTACTGCTGCATACTGAGCAGACATCCTTACTGAGTTATCTACACTGACTCCCAATTCTTTATCCTCAAATAATCCTGTAACAGAAGCTGCTAACATAAAATCAGTGAGTATGTGTGCAGCAACATATCAACACTGAAATGAAAAATTTTGTGCCAAATACAGAAGCAACATAGACTTACTTTGCTTCCACTTTTATGGCATAGTTTTAATTTCTCAAAAAAAGGGGCTGCAAATTTTCACAAAGGATTTGTCTGCAACAAGCACTTAAATACCGCGAAATAACTGGTCTCACCAATGCATTCTTTTCAATATCACACAGGTTGGAAAGTAAGGAAGGTAAAATTACACATACTCAAGGTGCACTATAATAAGCACATGCACAGATCTCACAGCAAGGAAGAAAAATTGTCCAGATTCCAGCAGTGCCAGAATTGTTACTGCTTAGATTGTTAAGGATCTGCTCTGTCCATCTGCACATACCCAGGCATGGCAGGTGTTTGCTTTTCTGAAGTCACTGTTATTAACCACTTAAGAGTCTTTCAGAAACATATATTCAGAAGCAAATAACTGCATTTCTTGAATACAAATTATACCTTGCCTGAAAGGGTGTATTGAAAGCAAACTTGGTAAGGTTTTTTTGCTGTTGTTTTAAATTTGACATGCTGTAGCACTAAACCTATAGGAGTAGATTAGTGAGCTATGGACCCTTGTAATTGTCCAGTACAGAGGTTACTCTTTATGATGAGACAGAGTAACATAATATCCTTCAATCTCTTTTGCCATGCTGCATGTAGTCTTGACTTACATCTACCTGAAATTACAGTATTTCTAAGTTAAATATAAACTAATACCTAGAGTCAGAATGGTTATGAAAAGTAAACAGGAGATCACCAAGACCTTCTGAAGTCAAATCCTCTCTGCAGAGTGCAGAGTGCAACATCCAATGAGCTCAATCTCTTCTATACCTCTGCTTTCCAAGCAGCAGGTGGAAGTACTAACTGCTTAGTTACCCCAGCTTGCAGAATGGTCTTCAAACATTAGACCAAGTTTTGAAATCACACTGCTAAATGCTATCAGTAGCAATGCATCAAAGTTGAGATGCAAAGAAATATGATTTAATTGATGCACAGATACTTCTTAAAAACTAGATACTCTTTCAATGACTGCACTTTTTTCCTTACCTAGACCAGGAAAGATTGCATCCCTCTGTGTTCATCTTACATCTCTAACACCCAACCACCCACTTTACACTCTGACCCAAACATCCCAGGAATAGGGAAGCAGGCCTTCTAGACCCCGCTGGACTGCACAAAATATACAAGCCCCAGCACACAGAGCTATAAGGGTTATGGGGAAAGGAAGCTCAGTTACACTTATCCAAGGGTCCCACCACTCAACTGTAAGGCTGGGTCCACAGGTAGGTTATGTACTCCAAGAAGGCTCTGCAGGCTCACTTCTTCACACAGACACAATTTACTAAGTATATTCTATATCAGACAAGCCATGTCAGCAGTCAGGTGAAATTGCTACTCAGTCTAAGCTCCACAGGCAATGGAATTCTTACACAATACATTACTACATGGTATTAAACCACTCTAACAACCATTGCAACAATACTGATGGAAGGCTTAGTTGTCTCATCCTAACCCAGAGCAGAACACAAATGTTCACACCAGCATATGGATAACAAAAAAAATCAAGCAAGCAACAAGCAGAAGGCTGCTTCAAGCCAGGGCATTAGCTTAATGTATTCCTAAGACAATGCTGTTCACACTATTTTCAGCAGTTCACAAGATTTAAAGGTATCAACATGTTTGATCGCAACAGAAAACATACCTTAGCAAAGCATTCATGCAGGTCTCACAGAATCTGTGCCCACATTCAGTCTGCTTAGGGTTGCATAAGATGAGGTGACATTTTTCACATTTATACTTATCTTCCACAGCATTTACAAATTTCTCTTTGTAGCCACCTTGCTCTGGAACATAAATCGATGCTGAAGGACTGCGATCAGGATTGGCTCTTTGTTGTACCATTTCTACAGATAAAGGGGGTTCTGTCTTCTTACTGGTGTCCATGCTCTAAGGTAGCTGCTGTGAAGCAAAAATGAGAAAACTTCTGAGAAATTAAGGGCTCTTTTTCCATTCAAATAAAACAAACACAGCATCTCTGAGAGACTACATAAAAACAGAAAGCACCAAGAACAGACATTATGTGAACACAATGCATTCATAACTCCCTAAGTATATTAAGTATAGCAAGTCTATAAAATATTCTACATTTTTCAAAGCCTCCACAAGGTCAAGGATTAAAACCTATTTCTGAAAGCAAAGTGTTAGTTAAGTATGGGCATCACTCAGAAAAAATAAGAATGCAGCTTGCATTCCTCTTTATCTTTCCCTCTAAAACATATCGTTAATATTGAAGTTGTATCATTAGAGGAAGCAGCAAGGAGTGTGGTGGAGAAGCTGCACTGGTACAGGACCACACACTATACAATTTAGATGCTACTGTAACAAACACAACCACCAGTGTCTTACATAGGGTATCTGGAGTCTACACAGCTCCATTGCTACCTTTTCCTGTCTATTCCACACAATAGCAAAGGGTAAGACATGCTGCTTTAAGTCTGCTTTAGAACAACACAACAGGTTTTTACCTATTAAACACTTTCCAACCTTCTCATTATACATCCTCACCTGAAGACAAGAGGTGATACAAGACTAGCTGGCAAGCAGAGAAGCCTACATAACATGGCCACTTGACAAATTCACCAGGACTAAGAACAATTGACAGGCGGCTGAGGAAACGCAGCTGAAGACTGAATTACAGTACCTATTAACTTGGACTACGATTCTTCCAGGTCAGCATGCAAAGCATGAGCAGAGCAGCAGAGGAAAAATACCTCAGGTTAAATTTTAAAACCTGCTTTCAATAATTTCCTTGCTTATCTTGTAGCCAAACAAGTGTAAATGGTCATAGAAAACCTCAGCACATACAAGAGAAAGCACAGTTGGATGATACGACACTGAGAAGAGAAACGCATACTTCAATTCTCCCTCTGTTAATTGACACTTGAAATATAAACCTATTCCTACAGTTGCCTCGAGTGTTACCATTAAAAATCAGTTTTAAGAAGATGAATGAAGAAATGAAGCCCAGTTCATTTATAAAAGTATGTCCACCAATGCCACAATGGGAGTCAAATGTCTCACATCCCAAATTCTCAAACCTTCTTGTACACAGTTCTGTGATCTCTTGTCTTCCCTTGCTAAGCCCAAAACAAGTACTTGTAATTAAATGTATTTTCTTGTAGGCCATTTCTGCATCCCTACTTCTGGTATAGAGTTCTCCATGGAGACTAAGCAGAGAAGGAAATTTTTTTTTCATTTCTGCTGCCAACTGCTATTTCTAGAAACAAAAAGACCAAATCACTGAGACTTATCTCTGATTCCATTTTATATCTTTATCAACACCACCTGAGCAAGGGTAGAGGTGTTCAGCGAAGGATCCCCACTTCATTGCCCCCTCACCCCAGGAAAACACCTCTCTATCACTGTCAAACACAAAGGCCACAGAAGCCATCCTCATGTATCTCCCAACACAGATCTGATGACTGGGTTTAAAAAAGAAGAGAAAGAGGGAAAAATGAAGCCCCACAGAAAACAAAACCAAGCACCCCAAGCACCCCATCCCCCAAACCAGTTTCTACAATAACTGAAAGGGAAGTAAAAATTCTGACCGATAATTTGAATTAATATCTGCCTGTGCCTTGCCTACTCTTAAAGGCTGCAGGGTCTAATGCCTTGACAGAACAAGGGAGGGGAGGCAAGGGGAAATGGGGGAAGAAACAAAACAAACCCATAGCAAGCTAACAAAAAACCCAACCAAACAAAAACCAAACAAAAAAAACCCAACACAAAAAAAAACAAGAAAAAAAAATCCATGCTGAACCAAAAGTAACTTGCATTTCTCATTAATGATGAAACTCAAATTATTTCAGTCCAGGGAAGTAAGCAAAGCCTCAAATAGAGCTTCAGCAGCAAGTATAAAAAACCCAAACCCAAACAAACAAAAAAAGAACCAACCACCAACAAAAAACAGGTAATGACACTGAAGAGGCAATTCAAGAGACAGCAATCAGCACACAAGAAATGAGATGTGATGCTGAGAATGAGAGTGAGAGAGAGGAAGTTAAGAGAAGTGCCATGAGTGAGAAAGGAAAGCAGCTGATGAAAGCAGACTAGCTTTAGAGACTGCCTAAGGCATGACTGCCACTGCTGAACATCTGTGGCCATATAGGGGGAAACCCAGTCAGAAACTTAGGTACAACCACTGCAGTTGTAAGGGAAAAGGGTATTAGCAAGACAGGATAAAAGTCAACTCCGTAACTGTGGGAAAAGCTTCACTTAACAGCTGGCTGTTTAGAAATCTGTTTTTTCAGTTCTCCAATTTATAATCTGTATATAGATATTAATGCCTCTTTTCCCCCTGCAACTGCAATTTTGTTTCATATTCAATACCTCTACCATTCTGTCAGCTCTTGAAGTCAAAAGCCAGCTTCAAGCATGCTGAGTAGTAAGAACAACACAAGGACGTGATTTTCCTTAGAATGCCAGAACAAAATAAGGCATGGCCTGATTCTAACCCACAGAAGAAATTAAGAAAATGAGACACTAAGAGAGATGCTGACAGAACTGCCAGGTCAACAGAGCACAAAGCTCCTGAACTTGGAAGCCAAAAGCACAATTCCTTCATGGAAACTGAGCCATTAGTCACCAGAAGGTAGGCAGCGGTGAGAAAGGGAATATTCAAGATTTAACTAAGGAAGAGTACTGAATGCCAAATGAGCAGCAGGTGAGAGTTTCAGAGAGATATGAAACTGCTCAGGGGCTGGACTGTCAGCTGTCAAGAGAGATTTCATAACAAAATAAACCACACAGGGCTCCATAGGACGCCACTTTGGGAATTAAGGTGTTGGATATCTTGTCACAGAAAACAACCAGAAAGCAATGATAAACAATAAACAAACATTTCCACTGCCAGCCCTTTGCAAACAGCTTTCTGTTATGGTTTTCATCCCACTACAGGGTGTCATCTGCAATGTCTTCTTTTCCTTTTCAGGAACCTTTAAAGCAGGACTCAGATTATACTCCCGTAACCATGTTTCAAACTGCCAACAAGAAGTAATTTTGAAGTCACACCTCAATAAGATAGTATGTGCTTACTGCAGTGAAGGCAACACACTTCCAAAAAGCAGGAAGAGAAGCCTGGTTAGAACATTTGAGATAGACTGGTTCTGGTGGCGCCCTCCAATTCCTAAAGGCACAGCAAGCTGCCATCAAATCAAAGACCGGTTCTTGTTCAGCAACCTAAAATTTAACACCTAAATCACTACTATCTGTTTCTTAAGCTCAAGTTTCTTATCCCTGAGAAAAATAATCACAATAAAATAACATGACTTTCAGACGTTTTTAAAACTGTTAAATCTTGGACAGTCACCTTTGAGGACATACAAACACATAAATAGCATCACAGTCACCAAGGTCAGTTCTGTTCACTGTTGATTACACTCTTTCAGCCACCTTTCCTGCAGCCAGCATATGTTGATATTCACACTTCTGCAGAGTAAAAGATACTCTTCTGGTTATCAGACTGGTGACAATACCTGCTCCAGTCTGTCAAGTCTCATCAAGCTTCACTTCTATCAGTACTCTTTCTCAGCACTAGAGGAACTCATGTATCTGAGGCTAGACTTTGTAATATTTCAACCTGTATATGTTGGAATAATTTTCTGGTTACTTAACTCATACTAACATTAATACAGAGGGTTAGAAACTGGAAGCAAAAGTAACAGGTGTTCCAAGAATTAGAAAGCATGTGAATTCCCAAACAAAAAAGCATCTTGCTCTATCCTCATTTAAGCAAGGATGCTGTTCTCACCAGAGGGGCAAACATCACTTTCTTTTGTTATTATCTGTACTTTGGGAATAAAACCAATTTGCAACATAGAAATACAATAAACCTGCTATAAAAAAAAACCCAACCAAACAAACATACAAAAACCAAAATAAATGTGCATCTTAAAAGGGAAAAAAAACCCAAAACAAACAAAAAATTTAACTCTTACATAATTTAAAGCACCCCCAAAAAATTGAGAGCAATAAGGACGACAAGATTTGGAATGTAGCAAGCTCTGCATGAAGACAGCTTGGATATACTGACAATACAAAAAAAAAAATCAGCTTCTGTCACACTAAAATTCAAAAAGATGAAGAAGTTATTTGAAGTTAATGCTTTTGTAACATTACCAGAGAAGAGGATAACAGAAGACTCAAATAATTTGGTTATTACTTAGAACAGAAAAGCTTTATTGATCAAATTACAATTTGCACTAAGAGCAGAAGTTACTCAAACAGAACAGCGCTGCATGCATAATACCTAAATTAAGCTCCCAATAAGAAACCTGAAGCTGGACAGGGAGCTAAAAACTGCAGCAGAAAAGAGACCAACATGATTCAAACAAGTTGGTATTTTTTTTATCTTAAAAGCTTAAAACCAAACTTCAGCATCTTATCCTAATTAGATCATTCTGCTTACTGGTAGAAAATGGTATGTTATTTTAATCTAGTTTTTAATGAGATAGGGCTTGTGATTGTGCCATCTCTCCTCCTAGCCTCCCAAAAACATCTGGGAACCAACTGGACAGACAGGTTTCATGAAAACGAGCAGCTATGTGGGGAACAGAAAGAGAAACTTAGTGTAGCCCTCCAGTGAGTAAAAGGCTGTTAAAGTGCAACCTCAATCATCACCACTCCTGTGTGGTCTATCAGTTGGTTAGTCAATACACAATTACATCCAAACCAGCCAAGACCAGCTGATCCCTCTCCTCCAGGCAAACTTCATAGTCTTAGTCTCTTCCAGTATTACAATGACAGAGAGTGGGCTGGAGGTATTTTTTCTTTCTTTTTTTTATTAAGTACATGGGAGTATGGGTACAAAAAGGAATATAGAGCACAGATTAGTCTGAAAACAAACTGCATCAGTTTCACTCTTCACAGGATTCTCTTCTGTGCTTTACAGGATACCCTCAGAGAACTAGGTGATCAGGTACCTGGGCTGGTATTTCCAGCTTTTCAGTCTTCCCAGCCAACGTGCTTTCTATCGCCAAGAATTACTGCTTCAGGTTATCACACTGAAATCTTTTATCTTTAAATTCTTATAACAATCTGAACTTTTCCTTTGTCTTATATTTCAGCAATTCATAGTTTCTAATAAACTCCTAGCACTTACATCTGTCTTTCGCAATCTTTTAGACAAGTCTCCTGACTTGGTTCTACTTCTGAATGCAATTATAACACACAACATATACTGTCATACCTTGGTGACTGGTTAAAACAATAATGCAGGCTGAAAGCAGTATACTGGTGACAATGTATTATCCATTTACTCAGTGCACACATGTAAAAAAAAATTGAGCAGAGAATCTTCACTCTGGAGCTCTTAAGTATGAAGGTGTCTACTACAAGGAGCCATTCTCTCCACATCCAGCTGCCTCTCAGCCTGGCATTCGGATAAAAGCTGCAGTGTTGAGTCTGGACAGGGGCACACAAGAACAACTGATAAATAAAATGCAATTGAGGCACTACTGGGTGGCAGGTCTGAAAGCACAGCACTATCCATCCATTTTGCCTTGCTCAGAAGTCTTTGCACTTCCACCCTTCCTTTTTGCATATGGGAACTACTTTTATTCCCCACCACACCACATGCACCAGTCATGCTTGAAGCACAACTCACTGTTTCTGTACAGCATATATAGGACCAGGTAACCAGTGCTGAGATATTTCCCAGCACATGCTTTAAGATAAAATCCTGACAGAAGGTAGGGGAGGACATGGGTTGCTATCACTAATACGGATATAACTTTACATAGTGAAAGCCATGAAACCATTCCTTACCGTCTTTTATGCAAAACATTCAATCTCTAAGTCTAATTCCTATTGGAAATAAAAGCAGCACTGATATTTAAAATTTATTTTTCCTTGTATTAAAATTGGGTATTTTAACTACTTTAAACTTTGCCCTATACTTCCATAAGCATACATCTTACTCGCATAAACTAATGCAAGCCAATTGTGAAGAAGACCTTGAGATCACACACATAAAACAGATGATCACTTAGAAAAATCACTACTTGGATATAACCAAATAGGATGGAAGCATTTGAAAACACACAGACAACATGGAGCATTCTCCACAAAGAATTTTCTGCCATGTGAAAGCTCTTCACAGCCACTTACAAGTGCAGTAGCCTAAGGACACTGAGGTTGGAAGGCACCACTGGAGGTTATCTAGCCCAACCTCCTCTTCAGAGCAAGGCCAACTTCAGAATTAGACCAGGTTATCCAAGGCTGAATTTTCAAAGTCTCCAAGAATGCAGATACCACAACCTCTCCAGGCAACCTGTTCCAGTGTTTAACACTCCTCTGTGAGGAGTTCTTACTATAGCAATTACAGCATGATATTGTTATGCAGAAAAAAGTCTGTTCTGATACACAAACTGCTATGTTCTAAAGCAACTAAACCAGATTTCGCCATCGTCTTTACGGCTCTATTTGGTAAAAGTTCTTGAACAAACAGCAAAACTATTTCTGCCTTGGATAGTACAGGCCATTTCTTCTTTTCCTATCTCAACAAAACCAGAAGTATAACCAAAAACTGTACCTTGATATTCTGGCAAATGAACAACCATGCAAGTCACCTGAATCACAAGCATTGTGTATTTCCCATTTTATAGTTTGCAAGATGACCAAATAGAAGAAAACGAATGGTTAGCTAAATTTTACACTGTCTTATGCTTTTAACCTTTTTATCACTTACTTTGTTTCTATTTCTTCCAAAAATGAGTCTTCACGTTCATGTGAAGTGTCTTACAGGATTAAATAAAACAGCATGCCAGTGCAAGGAACTCAATTTAGCAAGCCTGTTAAACTATGCTCTCATGAAAACAAGTCTAATATATACTCTGCCCTGCTCAGTGTAACAAATTTCTAGATACTAAAGAGAAATTAAAACATTAGATAGATGTGCAAAGCAATTATACCAGCTTTAAGAGATGAGAACAGGAATGTTTATAAATAATAATGTAGTATTAATATAGCCTGGGGTATCCAAGAGCCCATGGACTGGCACTTTTAGTACCTACCCAATAATATGCCTAATAGAATTAACATGCAGTCTAATACATACTGCACTGATGCAAGGAAAAAACCCCACCAACTTTAAAAGGGATTACATTTTAACTATTAAAAAAAAACCAGGAGAGAACTAATTCAGTGCAATTTAGGAAAGCTGTTTTTTACATGACACTGTGTTCAACCATCATTTTCTGAAGGTTAACAACATCCTTTTGAATCATGACGTAAGGGCTGACAAAATGGCCTTAAGATTCAGCCTGAGGCAGTAATAAAACCAAAGTGTTTGTATTTTGACTTACACTTACTATCTACAGCTCTCAATGATTACTTTGTAACCTCAATGGGATACCAAAATACAGCATAAAGTCATTTGAAGTGCAAGAAATCAAAAGCCTCTTTTAGAAATCAAAAGACCTCTTAAGCTTTGAAAGCCTGGGTCACAAGACAACAGATAAGAGACATGTTATCCAAGTGTGCCATGAGCACTTTCTGATGCATTCTGAATTCCAATTTGGGTTCTTGCCTATGGGTATAGGAGAGAAAAGATAAAATACAAGGTTACTGCATTTCACCTAAGAAGCTAATCCCCAGCTGGGACCCATATTTCTACATAAAGTTTTAGTAGAAGCATTAAGTAACAGGAGAGAACAGAAGATGATCAGATGATGACAAGACAAAGTACACTTTAATCTCTTCCTGTGCTGCTCAGAAGTCCATGATTGAGATATATACATGAGTCCCTTGTGGAGGAAGTGGATCAAGACTGTAATTTTTTGTAGCCTCTGTCTCTGTTTACAAAGAAAAAGTTCTATCTCCCATAGAAGACAAATATTCAGATGAAATATTCTGGGAAATACCAGGATAATCATAGCATTTCAAATTAAACGGTAGTTTCCTTTTACAAAAATATTTTACATATACTTTGAAGAAACAACTAGCAAAATCAGTTTATATCTGCATTCTGAATACTCTTGGTTTTATGGAAAGTTATTTCCATCAGTCCAGATTTCCTCTACTTCTCATTTTACAGCAAACCTAGCATTTCCTTCAGTTTTGTTGCACAGCATAGAAGTCATTGGTTCATGTTACAAGTGATAATGTCAAACCATACACAACTCAAAAGAGAAGTCATTCACTCTGTTTCCCAATTATAACTGCTATGATCCTAGCAAGGATCAACAAGGGTTGAGGCAGATGGCATGTCCAAGTCATTTTGGACAACGCATACACTGCTAGAAAAAGATGTCTCATCCTCTAGAGACCCACAAAAGTCCCCTTTTCCCGACAAAGCGTGCCTTCAAGAAAAATCTGTCACATGATCTACCAGAAACAACTTGTTTTCAAATTATAAGGCACCAATATCTCTCCATCTCTGAAATCACCAAGCAGACCCATTGATGGCTGCTGGTCTTTCCCATTCTGTTAATCAAACAGATCCTCTGCTTCAAAACTAATGACATTTCAAACGTCTAGCAGAATAGCAACAAATACTCTTCAAATTACAGTCTATCTATCTACTCTGATGTCTGACAAGTGCACAAAGAATACTATCTGCATTGCCAATCCCTGTCTGAGCACATCTCTGCCATCTCTTAATGAATCCAGCCTTGAAATCTAAGCAAAGCAGAGGTGCTACCTCTCCCAAAATTCTTTATCTTGGCTTCTACAATTTTTAGAAGGTATCTGAAAGTGTCAGAGACCAGCAAAATAAAATAAGATGAAGGCACTTCAAGAGGTTTATTATAAATCATAGAATCATAGAACAGTTAGGGTTCGAAAGGACCTTAAGATCATCCAGTTCCAACCACCATGCCATAAGCAGGGACACCTCACATTAAACCATGCCACCCAAGGCTTCATCCAACCTGGCCTTAAACACTGCCAGGGATGGAGCACTCACAACCTCCCTGGGCAACCCATTCCAGTGCCTCACCACCCTAACAGCAAAGAATTTCTTCCTTAGATCCAGTCCAAACCTCCCCTGTTTAAGTTTGAACCCGTTCCCCCTTGTCCTGTCAGTGCAGTCCCTAATGAAGAGTCCCTCCCCAGCATCCCTATAGGCCCCCTTCA
>NDXB01000670.1:45231-66727 GCA_002631895.1 Agapornis roseicollis | reverse complement strand
CCCCTTGTCCTGTCACTACAGTCCCTAATGAAGAGTCCCTCCCCAGCATCCCTATAGGCCCCCTTCAGATACTGGAAGGCTGCTAGGAGGTCTCCACACGGCCTTCTCTTCCCCAGGCTGAACAGCCCCAGCTCTCTCAGCCTGTCTTCGTATGGGAGATAGTCCAGTCCCCTGATCATCCTCGTGGCCTCCTCTGCACTTGTTCCAACAGCTCCATGTCCTTTTTATGCTGAGGACACCAGAACTGCACACAATGCTCCAGGTGAGGTCTCACGAGAGCAGAGTAGAGGGGCAGGATCACCTCCTTTGACCTGCTGGTCACGCTCCTTTGGATGCAGCCCAGGATATGGTTGGCTCTCTGGGCTGTGAGTGCACACTGCTGGCTCATGTTCATGTTCTCATTGACAACCACCCCCAAGTCCTTCTCCACAGGGCTGCTCTGAATCTCTGCCTCACTGTTTCATGTGCATTTTCTATGACCAACATCTTGAATTTTAGGAAAAGTGAGGGAGGATATTTTGTTGTTTTTTCTATTAGAGAGGGTGGAAAAAAAACCCTCCACACAAAACCAAACCAAACAATGAAACACATTTGTAAATGGAATCTGGAAGAGATAAACACAGGAAGGAGGGGAAATTAATGATTCTACTTCTCTAGTAAAAATATGTATGTTGAGTATTTTGAGAAGGAAAAAAACAAGGTTTGGAAGAAGTCACAGACCCTGACTTGTCAGAATATTCAGAACAAGAACTTCACATTCACTGCTATCTAAAGCATTTTTTACCTTTATAAATATGTTCACAAATGAAGCGGGGGTTTTTGTAACTGAATATTCAGATTCACAAAACATGTTTTCCAGGAATGCAAGAAAGGAAAGAACTTGTTGCTTCCTCTTGCAGAAAACATAGGCTTTGTGAATATCCTATTGAAGGCCAAATCTATATAAAACACAAACTCTTTCTGATACATGATGCTATTTGTTCTCCCAGCTGCTAAGTCTCATTAGAAGATTCTTTTACCTAGAACCTGCATTCAATTTCCTAGTTTCTCTCTCAGAGTGTGATTACTTCTCCATATATCAAACAATTTTATTATTTTGCCTTGTGAACCGTAAGTCTTGTGTTTGCTGCTGCCTACAGGTTTATACCAACTGTTATTCTGGAGGTTTCAGACCAACAGGTACCCTTGACATCTTGAAAACAAGCCATCTCTACCACACCAATTCAGACAGAATACCTATAAGGAATATAAAGTTGGCAGTTTTACTTGGAAGTTCTTTTTGCATGCTTAAAGCCAGAGGGCTCCTCTAGTTAATATTAATGAAATCGTGTTCACCTCTACCAAATAAATACTGAATAATTTTGTTTCATGCATTAATGGCAATCTAACATTTAAACATGCATTTTTACTTTTGAAAATTCAAACCTGAAAGCCTCCAGGTGCTGCACTAGAAACTAAATGAGAATATTCAGAGATCCCTTGGAGAATTTATGCTGATAAAGACTATCTGCTTGCATTATAAAGATCCATGTAAGCACAGCGTACGTATGCAGAATGTAAAGAACAACTTCCAACTGGAAAAATGACAGATCTGAAAGTATGCAGAGGACGTTCACTGTTAGATCAGGGGGATTATGTCCTAAGATTAAAGGTTCTTGCTCCACTAAAGACTATTCAGAGGGCAGACAGTGAAGATTCCTCACTTTTTCCACATAACTTGTACACAGGCAATGAAGCTTCCAATATTACAGCTGTGGTTTGGAACTTTTTTCCCACCAATTCTATTGAACGCCTACATGATTTTAAGACTTCACATTTCCAGACCCCTCAGGCCTCCCCCCAAGTGTAAATTAAGCACAGTACTGCTTACTTTTTATAGCATTCCTGGACTCAAGTGATCTGTATTAGTACGAAGTAGTATTTTTAGACTTCTCTTCTAGTAAGATTTGTCCCCAGTCTAAATCCTCCTAGAAGTATTGCTAAGAAATCACCTCCCTGCCCTTCTCAGTCTTGTAAGAGATTTCTTATTCCACAATGCAGTCCAGTGCTTTATGATCTATATGAAGCAATTTCAGGATCTGAAAACACTAGGTATAACATTATACACAAACAACCAGAGAGGTCAAGGTACCCTCATCTTTATATATAAGGAGAACTACCACCTTAACATTATAAATGCCTTTATGAAGAAGCCTTCCTTCTGCTTCACATTGTTCGGGGGGGGTTGGAACTAGATGATCTTTAAGGTCTCTTCCAACCCAAACCACTCTATGATTCTATGATTTTATACTTCTGCCTTCAAAATAGCACAAGAAAGTGTCAAACTGAATCCAATTAAGAACATGTATGTACTTCCTACAATATAGCATAAAGTTCCAAAATACATTAAAAATGCTGTAATATACATCCATGAAGCCAGGCACAATCCAGCTCCTGGGATTCTTTTTCCACCATTAAACAGCCACTAAAACTTGTAGGTAAGCTCACTGGCTACAGCACAAACATCATGTTGTCATTTAATTCAAGCCTGAGTATATGCTTTCAGTAGACATAGTTAAGAGTTCTCTAGCAAAATATAACAGTTGGAGGAAAAAGAAAAAAATTAAGACAAAAGGTAACTCCAAAGTATCTGATAAGCATGATTCCTATTTCCTCTATACCTCTGTGAAAGTTAGATTTATTTTGAGGCCAAAAGCAGAAAATTCTTTGTGTTACCTCAGATCGGTGTGCTCTTAGGTTAATCATATACTGTCAAAAATTGGGTTTAATTTGTTTTTTTGTAATCTCCCACTTTTCAAGAGAGGTATTCAAGAAAAAAAAATTAAATTAGGCATATAGAATCACAGAATCATGGAACAGTTGGGGTTGGAAAGGACCTTAAGATCATCCAGTTCCAACCCCCCTGCCATAAGCAGGGACACCTCACACTAAACCATGCCACCCAAGGCTTCGTCCAACCTGGCCTTGAACACTGCCACTGATGGAGCATTCACAACTTCCTTGGGCAACCCATTCCAGTGCCTCACCACCCTCACAGGAAAGAATTTCTTCCTTAGATCCAATCTAAACCCCCCCTGTTCAAGTTTTAATCCATTACCCCTTGTCCTGTCACTATGGTCCCTAATGAAGAGTCCCTCCCCAGCATCCCTACAGGTCCCCTTTCAGATACTGGAAGGCTGCTATAAGGTCTCCACGCAGCCTTCTCTTCTCCAGGCTGAACAGTCCCCACTTTCTCAGCCTGTCTTTCATATATGTAAACTCACACTCTGTTTATTTTTCTTCATATAGTTTTAGTAATTTATTCTCCTGGGAATTGACAGCACCAGAGTTTTGCTAATCAAAGCTATCACCAGCATAGCTATCAGCATATAAGGGAAGGCTATTCCATTTTGGAACAAGGATGCATTTTGGTTATCAATCCAAACAGCTTTTGTGTTTCATTGAAGTAAGGGATTTCATTAGTGCACTTACAGAGGATAGAGACAGCTGTAATTATGGGAAATCCACAGTATCTTAAATTCAGCTCAATGAGGACAACCCCCAATTTTCTCTCTCTTCCCACATGAAAATTTGAAATCTCTAATGACGCTGCATCACAGAGTTTTTTCCAAATCCTCTCTAGAAACATCTTCTTTTTTTTTAGGTGAGCTGAATCTAATAGGCAACTAACAGCTCATCTCCACTAATCCAAACTTTCTATACTCATATGCTACCTTTTATAGCCCCCTTTTTTCTCTCTCATCTGCTGAGTTTTGACTAGTAATTTCAGTCAAGGCCTCTACTACCACATTCAACCTTTACACTGAAGCACAAGATAAAACTCAACAACACAGGTTGTTGCAATATATATAGCTGGTGTGTCTCTCTCTCATTAGCAGTGAAAAGGAAACAAAGCATTCCACATGGAAATTCAGACCAATATCACCAAAGTAAAATGCTCATCCTCACAAAAAGTTGCAATACATTTTCATTACAAGGAGGAAATATTAGGTATGTGACTAGATGCTGGATTAAAAACAAAGCAAAAAGGAGTTTTCCGGTAAAGCTCGAGATGGCAGGTAAGTGGAAAAACATTCCATACAAGTCCTAACCACCCACTTCAATGCAGTAAAAAGACTGCTCAGGTAAAACATTCTCCTCTATACAAATACTCATATTTTAGTATGGGGAAAGAAACACCAATTTGGGGGGGAAAAAAAAAATCACAAACTCCTTAATTAATGTAGTAACAATTTGTTTCCTAGCCATTAACCAGCAATCTCATAAAGGTTGGATTGAGTACAACCCAGTTCAAACTCAAACAGGCAAAGGAAACCTATGAGAAAAAGTACATGTATCTGGAATCACAGCTGCTGTCAGAACGGCATAAAGGTTGAAATCTTCTACAGTTCCCATCTTCTTCCCAGCCCAACCTTTGTTCTTACTCACTGCCTCTTCTAACTTCTTCCTTAGCTATCTGCTAGCATCTGTACAGTTAGTCTAATGCAATCAAGGACACAAACTATTTTAATGATCAACTTTTAAAATAACATAAATAACATTACAGGTAACGTAACAACACATGATTTATAAACTACTGTTTTCCTACCCTCCACTGCTGTTCACAAACAACTCTCAACAGAACAAATTCTAGAAAGACATGCACAAAGTAAAAGTAACAGCTAGTTTTTCCTGCCCTTACACACACACGAACTTCTCCACCTGGATAAATTACATGCCATTACAGACTGCCCAAAATCTTCACAGTAGTGCCATTTTCTTGGTAAAAGTCTGTTAGATTCCATTTACAACATCAGCCCAATTCTGAGAATTAACTGTTCTGCAGAGCATTTCTTGCAAAAAATCCCCAAGCACCTTATGAAAATATTAAAAGAGATCATTAGAAGAAAGCAACCTGGTTTGGGGAAAAGAGTCTGAAAGCATAATTAATACTAACCTTAATCAATCCCTATCTACTGTGCATTCCTAAATGTAATACTAAAGTTTAGATCCAACAAATGCTACAGCAACACCCAAGTCCCCAGTACACTACATCTTAAATCGCCATGGTCTCTCTCATACTTACACTTCAAGGACAACATTTTGTGACCATGTTGCAGTAACCTCACCTGACCATTGACCATATATACAGTCAGACCACATTTTTGCAAGAATTTTAGTTTCTCCACTCTTGCCAATGAAGTTTGTATCCACCTACCACAGAGCCCAACTGTGTCAGTGAACTCCGACAAATCTGAGCAGCTCTTCCATAGTGCCAGAGCAGCAATGTTCCAGATGACACTAAGCAATACGGCAGCAAAGGCCCAACTTACAAGCATGTTCCCAGCTGTCACGCTGCACAGAATGCTGTGAAGATGGATCAGCTTCAGCAGTTGCACAGAGATGGTTAAGTTCAGCCACAGAACCCCATCCCTGTCACTGAGTGTTCTCAGCTCCCATTCCCATTATCATGTCTAAAGAAAGTGACTTTGTAACAAAAGACCCAGATAATGTTTATCTAGTCAGAAAAACTGCCACATACTTCCACAGCCATGGATGAGCTGCCTTTGTGGTGCTCTGATTTTTCAATCTTTGTCAGGTGCTACAATTCACCTTTGGTTCTCAGATAGTGAAAAGGAAAGGCTATTGCTACTAACAAAGCAGCAGCCATGCTACTCTGCATCATATTAGCCAACAGGCTAACCGGTGATTGTAGGACTGTAAGAAAAGAAACACATTGGCCAAGGAAAGTCCAATCTGGCTCATTCTAGAAACATGGCAAAAAAAGGTGTGGAAAAATAGCTCAGCACTGAGATTTATAGAAAACTAGAGGAATAAACCCTTAGTCATATGAAAAGGGAATCCACAACCATACAACACTTTCCCTGCCAAAACAGCATATGAATTCTAAATCAGGCTGCAATTCTTACGGATGTCATGAATGAAGTATGAATTTCTGTGCTAAACATTCATATAGTAACTCAGCAAGAAATTTACATTCTAAAGCTCTTATAAGCTCCCATCCCAAGTTTAGGCACCAGTTACAATTGGTTACTGTTCGTGCATATTCTTAACTGTAAAGCCAAATTTAGCATGGGGAGTATCGCACTTCCAGCTTCTCCTTTTCTCCCAACACCACCCCACAGAAAATTCAGGCACCTCCAAGGTGTCATTTTTACTAACAAGTGCACTCCACTGCTGAACAGCAGCACTAAAACAGTGCTATACCCTTACAATCCTGCATTAAAAAGAACATTCAAAGACATGGATAAGAGTTCGAAAGGACTGGGTTATTAGCTCTTGAGACGAACATAAAAAGAGGAACATCTCCAGAGCACTGTTCCTGAAAACAATTCCTTATTATATTAGATGACCAAAGTGAAAACTGACTCCAAAACAAGTATTTTAATACATACAAAGTACAAATAACTGTTTGACAACTTTAATATACTAGATTATTCAGGGAACGTATTACAATGAATTTCAATAAGTTACAAGCAATAAAAAAGGTAATCAAAACTTTTACTTGCCAACACAGTCACTGTTGCATGCTACAACATGCAGAAATTATTTCAATTATCCTTTGTGTTAGGCAACAGAAAGTAACTTACCTTATCCTCCACTGTGTGAGCACAGAGGATTAAAACCAAAGTACTAGGCAGAAACTGCAAGTGTTTCCCATCAAGGAAAAAACCAAACCACTGCATCTATAAACTTCATGGCTGTTCACCATGCCATGCACACACTATGGACACTTAATGAAAACTTATCCACATCTTTCTTCTGAAAGCAGTCAGGTCTCTGAACTGGAAACCTGAAGGCTCAAAATGCAGATCTCAGCAACACAACCCTGCAAGAGGCTCCACCATAGTTTGATTTCCTCTCCTTAGAATTCCCTCCTTGCCAATTACTGCACTGTGGGGGGGAGGGAGGAGGGAATTTTTTTCTTCCTTTTTTTTTTTTTTTAAGTTGTTTCTTCTATTTAGTGACTTCACTGTTTGTAAATTGTATTAAAGCCACCTTTTATTCACATAACCCCTAATATTTTAAGGGATTAAAGATAATAAAAATATTTTAAGGTTTGTGGGGTTTGGGGATTTTCTGGATTTGGCAGAGGGAGATACAGTGCACTTTTTTGGCTTTGCTGCTTAAATTAGGGAGTTTAGTCAATTAACTATTTTAACATTTGGATGCTTTCCCCATACAATTAAAACTGCCATGATTACACAGCAGCAGCATTTGCGAGACAAGTGCCCCCAGCAGGGCATTTGTAATTATTTCCCAAGTGTTCCACAACAACAGCTAAAGAATACATTCGAGTATTAAGAAAGCTTTCACAGGAGGGCTGAAGTTGGAAGGGACATCTGGATACCATCTAATCCACCCCCCTGCTCAAACAGGGTCAGCTAGAGCCAGCTGCCCAGAACGGTACCCCATCAGGCTTTGAATGTCTGCAGAGAATGACCCTATTCCCACTCTGGGCAGCCTGCTGCAGTGTTTGACCACCCCAAAAGTTTTCCTTGTCTTCAGATTGAATTTTATGGAGGTTTTTTTGTTTATTGTTTGAATTTGGGTTGCATTTTTTTTTTTGTTTGGTTGGTTAGTTGGTTTTTGGGGTTTTTTTTTTTTTTTATTTTGTTTTTTGTTTTTTTTTTTTTTTTGGATTTGGGTTTCATTTTTTTTTTTGTTTGGTTGGTTAGTTGGTTTTTGGGGTTTTTTTTTTTTTTTTGGATTTGGGTTTCATTTTTTTTTTTGTTTGGTTGGTTAGTTGGTTTTTGGGGTTTTTTTTTTTTGTTATGCCCATTGCCTCTCTAGACACTCGCATTCTAATTTATACTTGGTTAGTATAAATCTCCCCCTTGCTTTTTCATCCTCCACAGCTGCATTTAAGAGCAAAGAGAGCAACAATGAGCTTCAGTGTCAATCAGCCAGTTGTTGGCTTATTTGCAACAATGGGTTAATCACTTCTTTCTTCCCTCCTTCCCTCTGCATCCTGCAGAGCCAGGCTCAAGGCCAGGTCTCTAAGCCCATAGAAGCCCAGCTGCCTACCATCAGCAACGTATTATTCCTTGAGTTCCATGTCCTCCATGGGGGAAGATCCTGTCTAGCCTTTTCTGGTTTGGCCTCACTGGAACATTAAGCAAGTTTGAACACATGCTGACAATGGCATGGAAAGCTCAGAAGCCCCCAACAGCTCTTCAGCACTTCCCTTCTGCCGCAGCCCCTAGAAAAGGGGCAGTAGCCAGCATTCAGAGAAGGGATAAGCAGGAAGGAAATGGGAGAGTTTGGAGGCATCCTTTTGGGGATTGGCTCACAGCAGTGAAAAGACTGGTTGTTTCAACAAGGCTTACACTGGCCTTTTCAAGAAAAGGTAATGGGCAACATTGGTACAGACTCACACAATAAACATACCTAATACCCACTCTCCCACCCATAGAAAGGAGAAAAATCAATTTCTCACAGCTGTGCACAAGTCCTTTCCTTACTCTTTACAGGGCCTCCTGAGCTTTAGCTGTACTATAACAGCGTTTTCTTGGGGTTTGGGTTTTTTTTCTTTTCCAGCATGGTTTAGTTAAAACTGAAATTCCTGTAATGGACAACTTACAGTCAGTTTAGTTAATTTTATTTTAAGCTTATTCCTACTAAAAATAATTTATTGAACAGTAAAGGTCACCTTCAGTTTTAAATCTCTCACTGATTTGTAGACCAAACATCACCTACCACATTTAAAAAATATGATACTGAATTTGAAATAGGGAAAGGCTGTGTGGGCTTTGAAACAGAAATAACCCCAAAGAATAGAAAAGAGCTATCAGAGGCTTTCAGCACAACTCAGAGCACTTCTGTATGTTATGCATATACTCTCCTTCATTGAGGAACAAATACAATGCCTCCTTTCCCTGATCTTACCTGGACACCTACCAAGTTCCCATTCTCTTCACATACTCATATATGTATTACCTTGTATGACATGATTTCAGTCTTAAGCTGGGAATGGCCAAAAGTGAAAAAATAACTAGATATAAGGAACACAAAACCATATCTTAATAAAGCTGGGGGAACCAAGATTAAAAATATTAATTTCCCCTAAAACCAGAATGTAAATGGCAAAATACAATTTCAAATATTTTTTAATTTCACAGTTAGTCTAAAGTTAGCACCTTAACAACATTTTAAGCTGTTTTGCTTTAGGACACAGAGAATGACTTGAAGACATCTGTGTTCAGCCTAGCTGCTGCTTTCTGGCTGGGATTTCTCAAGCATACACACAGCCTTTCCAGGGAAAAATCCACCTAGCACTAAGTTAAAAGGTAGCTGCAAGGAAGAAAATATTACAAAAGCAACTCTGCTTCATAAATTGTTTGAGGTCCTGTGTATTCTTGGTGGAAGGGCAAGACAGAGAAAAGGCCAAAATAGTATCCAGTCATTCCAACAGAGTATTTCCTCCTCCTGCAGCCTTCAAAGTGCTACATCCAGATCACAGCCTAGAAGGGATCTGTTAAACTGTTATGAAGACAGGCTGGGAAAGTTGGGGCTGTTCAGCCTGGAGAACAGAAGGCTGCGTGGAGACCTCATAGCAGCCTTCCAGTATTTGAAGGGATGCTGGGGAGGGACTCTTCATTAGGGACTGCACTGACAGGACAAGGGGTAACGGGTTCAAACTTAAACAGGGGAGGTTTAGATTGGATCTAAGGAAGAAATTCTTTCCTGTTAGGGTGCTGAGGCACTGGAATGGGTTGCCCAGGGAGGTTGTGAGTGCTCCATCCCTGGCAGTGTTCAAGGCCAGGTTGGATGAAGCCTTGGGTGGCATGGTTTAATGTGAGGTGTCCCTGCTTATGGCAGGGGGGTTGGAACTGGATGATCTTAAGGTCCTTTCCAACCCCAACTCTTTTATAATTCTATGGTTCAACATGAACTTACAAAAGAACTTACTGTGACAAAAACATGAACTTGTGTATAAACAGCATCATTAATTCACATACATTACTTGCAACAAGTTCTTCAGTGTTTAACATATTGTCTAGTGTTACTGCAGCTAAAAGCTTATGTTTACCCCTTTTCCACAAAAAATTTTGACAGAGTCTCTTCACCTCTCAGCTTTATATAGCTGCACTTGCTCTGAGGAACAGGCCACAGAGCAGTCCCAGAGCATCACCTGCCACTACTCTCCAAAGATACAAACAACCCCTATCACTCCCCTGAAGGATTGAGGGATTTACTATGTTCATGTCAAGAGGCTGAAAGGAGCATGTTTCCCTTTTTTCAGCCATTCCTAATTTACAGCTTATTAACTAAAGGCTCTTTGCCTTCCATCTTTATTGCAGAAGCATCCTTTCTTTTCAAACTTCAGTAAGAGTGGAAGGAGGAAGGAAAATACAACCTCAAACCCATTCAATGTACTGTTCTGACGATTCAAAATAGTTTCTACCCTTACAACGAAAGGATAACAGTTTCCCAAATTAGGCTGTGGCTGACTGAGGAAGCTGATGACCAGCAATGAGTTTTAATCACATCTTCAAGATATTGAAAATAAAAAACGTAAAATATTTTGCTCAGCTGTGAAACAAAATGGGGACAGTTTGCTTATCTTCTCTGCACGTACAACAGAACTGAGAAAACAAACCAAAACTTTATGAACCATCCTCCATCTACTATCAGACAACTTAATTCCATCAGGCAAACAGTGTAGAAGAGCTTGCTAAATAGTCCATTAAGACTTTGTGGAAGACATGGTACAAAAAAAAAGAGGAAGGGTAAGAGTAAGAGGGTTCACTTCCAAAATTGAGACTGAAACTTACTTGACTTTTGAGATATCATCCTCATTCATAACTAAAGCAAATCCAGGCACTGATTATGGTTTGTAAAATTGATACCATCAACTTAAAGATGTGAAAACACGAGGGAGAACAAGGTACTTTACAGTTTCATGCCATGATAAGAATACTACTAAAAAAAAAAATAAAACCCCAACAAAAAACCCCTACTCACACAATTGTCATGAGGTTTCTAAATGTGCCCATCACAAAATTATACAGCAGAACTGTTGCTACCTACCTGCTTACATGAAAAAAATAATAATCATCACAACACTAACCACAGTGACACCAAAGAGTTCAGTCTGTGCTTCCAATGGATTAATACACTGTCTCTCACTGCTGAGAGACAGCCTTGATTCAGTTAAAGCCTAAGCACTCAGGCTTTCCTGCTGGGAAACAAACAAGTAAATCGGTTTCAAGCATCTCCTATTAATATACAGAAAAATTCTCACAAGCCTGAAGGCAGGAGAGAGAAATTGTAGGTTAAGGCTGCATGAAACCATAACAAACTATAGCAAATCAAAAAGCTGCACTGAGAGTCATTAGTTTATTAGAAAAATCATGGCAAAAGTCTACTTCACAGAGGAAGTCACCACTGCCACCACTTCGTGAGTCAAGCTAATCTGCAAGAACGTTTCACACAATGGGAAAATTTTTATTGGCCGCAGGTTCACAGTGTTCTTCAATTTCCAGAAACTGCAGATGTAAAGATACTTCTGCTAACCTAAACCAAAATCAAGAAAAGAAACTATCTGAGATGCATGCTCCATTTCACAACACAGGTCGATTTCTACTAGCTACTGTACTTCAACCTATTCAGCATAGGACAGATTTACACTCTGATCGAAGGATGGAAATACGAACATTGAAAACACAGGTAGTTTGAATACTACCACCAAACCATATTAGAATATATTGGCTAGCATGTTGTCACCATTTCTTAACTGTGATACTGAGAAGTAGTCTTTTTAACTACCAGTTTTATTCTTGTAGGAAGTAAGTACTAGTGAAACAGATAGAATGGAGTTACAAGAAAGCACGATACCATCTTATTTGATCCATTTTCACTTTACCATGAAAAAAAACCCAACAAAAAAAAGAAACTAACAAGAGCCAACAATCCCTACACACAATCAGTAATAAAATGAAAGATGTTCTTCCCTTGGCAATGAAAAGATGCTGCAATACAACTGCAGCATAAAATCCAGTTCACTCAAACATACTCAAGTAGCTCAAATGAAGGAATCTTTCCTCTGTTTCAGAGGGCCGATAATAGTTTAAGGATTCCAGTTAAAATCAAAGAGTAAATTCAAAACATTTCACAGCTCAAATGTTATTCCTTTTTCTCTGCTAAAAATGACCAATTTAAAAGTACAGATTGTTCAGATTATACTTTAGTTGCTGCCTGTAAAATGTTTTTAATGATACTTAAGAGTAAGTCTAATTTTTTAATTATATAACTTTATGAAAGTTAAAAATTATGCTATGGATCATAAACGCACAAATATTGGGTTTTGAGCTCTAAAACAGACTTCTAAATTACAAAATTAATCATAAACTAAACCCTACTACCTAAAGCCTCAAAAGCTCAAAGACTACATTTGTTTTAGTGCTGAAGTACACCTCTGTTACCATGACAGTGTAGTACAACCTTCCTAATAGGCCACAAAGCATGTGGGAGTGGGGGAAGCAGAGAAGTTTAGAAGCCCAAATTCAGATCTGAATTCATCTTTTGCCAAACACTGGTTTTAGGGTTCCATAAACAACTGTTCCATGAACAACTGTTTCTGTGGTCCTTATTTTAATTTTACTTTGGTGATACAAATTCTTTATGAAGCATTCTTCCCTATTGAAACATTCTTTCCACCCCACAATACGTTATGAAAAGTGAGACAGGATGTTTTAGATAATTTACCTATGTATTTCCCAGCAAAAGCCACATCTGTGATTATGCAAGTTTTATCTTAGTTGACAATAGCAGAAGGATGAATGAAAAAGGCCTTCTGACTCCAGTAACTGCATGCTCCTTTTGAAACTGGAAACCTAGTTAAGGGGACTGTCTTCACAGCACAACAGAACCAACTTGCAATTATGGAGAAAGGAAGGAGAGGAAAACAAAAAGAAAGAAAACAACAATCAAAACAGAAACTAAAAAGCGCATTTTCTTCTGTTACCTGGTGATGCACTCAATCATTTGAAGGCCTAACTTCTGCCCCGGAGCATACCAGCCATACAACTGCACTGTCCAAGTAAAAAGCAACATCTCAGTGTTGTAATGACCAAAGCAATCTTTGGGAACCATTCCGAGGACCCAAAAGTGTCCACAAGTTCACACAGAAAGCACAGCTTTTTATGTTTCCCAAGATAGCTAAACACTTCTCCTCACCTGCAGCTATACTTTTCAGTCTCTTTATCCACATACTGAACACCAGTCCTCATCCTCCAAGAACTGGCAGGCTGCACTCCCTGTATGCCTTAGGAAAAAACCACACTATCGGTTTTGTGGCCTGCCTTAGGTTTTCTACGTAAGGCAATGCTACACTTCAAATCACCAGAGAAAGCACAGGTCTTCCTACAGCACTAGACACCTGGAAATCATACTGGAACAAGCTCAATCTGCTGTTTTACAAGATCGTCCTAAAGAGATCAGAACCCTTGGAGCTACTGTCATATACTAAGGTCACACCATGAAAGCAATTTCCCCAATTCAGATAGGAATATAATGTTATGGAAGGTTCAGTAGTTCTTGTCTAACACTGTATCTCCATGTTTTAGATAATTTACCTATGTATTTCCCAGCAAAAGCCACATCTGTGATTATGCAAGTTTTATCTTAGTTGACAATAGCAGAAGGATGAATGAAAAAGGCCTTCTGACTCCAGTAACTGCATGCTCCTTTTGAAACTGGAAACCTAGTTAAGGGGACTGTCTTCACAGCACAACAGAACCAGGACCTCTCTTGCTATGTGTGAGTGCAAAAGAAAGTAAAAATCACCAATTCAAGCTTGTTTCCTAGAAAGTAAATAACTTTACTGAATTCCTCTTAGACTGTAACATGCTTCCTATGGCATTTTACCTACAAATTTTCTGAATTCTTCATGTTGTCGTTATTTTTCTGTTCTTCTCTATTTCTCCTTTAATTCCTAGAAATACTGAATTTTATTCATAAGCTGCCTCCTTTTGTCTTTTTAACCAGATCTTGGTCAACATTAAATCAAGATAAGCGTCTATATTTATTATCAAGAGCTTTCCTATGCATCAATGTACTCTCGAACAGAAGCGCATGTCCTATGCGCCTTTCTCAAAAGATACCTGTGCAGATAAAACTCCTTCATTTACACTGAATCTCCTGCTTGATCATTTGTTCATCTAGGGGGTTTTTGTGGTTGGTTG
The DNA here is from genome assembly GCA_002631895.1 of Agapornis roseicollis. Lineage (NCBI taxonomy): Eukaryota > Metazoa > Chordata > Aves > Psittaciformes > Psittacidae > Agapornis > Agapornis roseicollis. Next base: position 52,538 of record NDXB01000670.1, on the reverse strand, counting down.
GTTGATTTTAACAGAAACAACCACTCCAATCATTTTTGGTGGGTCTATGACAGTACTGCTCCCTTCCCTTCTTACCTTCTTCACCTAAAAATAAACATACACATCCTTAATACGTTACAATACATTGTTAATTCTTTCCTGACTATCCTTACTATGCCCTCCCCAATCAACATTCCTGTGGGATATGCCGTTGATGTCATTTTGACCATAGAAACAACAGCTATTTCTTGATGTGGAGTCTAAGCACAGCAAAATAAAATAACAAATCCTGTTAATAGCCTGTAAACACAAAGGTAGTCTCCTAATCAGTTGAAAGTCAAAGTAGGAGTGAAGAAGAAAGGCTAGATGTTGCTAATATTTAAAAGTCTATTAAGAGAGCTCAAACCACTATCACACTTCTGTCTATACACTATCCTGAGACAGTGTTAAAACCAAGGCTTTCTACTCAAGGTGACCAAGCACAACTGACTTTCTGCCCAATTAATTCCTCCCTTCAGTTTTGGCCTCACTTAGCAAGCCAATCACGTAATTGAGGAACAGCAAGTTCATATCTGATGTGAAGTCATATGGCTGGATGACATCACAACTGCTAACTTTTAATTGCCCCTTTAATGTTTATTATTAGCAAGCTCTAAGTTATTATTAGCAAACTGATAAAACATTAATGGCCAAGTTCTCTCACACAACAGCTTGTCTATTTCTCCAGATATCACACAACTGGTATCTTTTCCTATTTGAGTGTTTCCACAATGGATGATTAAGACCAGGGAGAATCATTCCTCTGCCTATTACTTTAGCCTGATAAACTCTGGGGAACTAATAGCACTTGCTAATCTTCCATTTTAACCCTGGCCAAGGTTAGAAAGTCAACAAAGATTTCTGCAAACTTTTCCATTTGTTTTTGTTAAAACAGAATATTACATGTGACGTCCACTGGCTGCTGCACAGTATTAAAGGCCATTAAATTCAGGCCAAGCCTCTTAAGGTAGGCTTCCCACTGCTGGTTCTGAAAGTATTTAAACTTTCCAATGCCAAGAAGTGGGTTTTTGCTAATCTACTTCTTATTCAGAAAAAATAAAATCACAGTTTCTTAAGAAAGATTTTGTCTCTTACAGTTTTTGCTCATTGCTATTTATTGCTACATTTGTTTTGCTGGCTCGTCACAAATATCTTGATTCTTTAAGTCACACTAAAAATACCTGCAATAAGAAGAGGCCCTCTAACCCCACCTAACTCTATTGCTCTTAAACCACATCATTTCTAAAAACGAGAGGTTTTTTTTTTCCTACTTACAGCCCTGGGATGCGAGAGAATTCAAAGATCTCAGCAATGTTGTCTTGCAATCTATGAAGGAATCCTAACAGCAAGAAATACTCAAAGATAGATGCTAATGCACCTTTTTTTTTGTTTTTAATTTAGTACGTATCTCATCTCTCACTATTGCAGAGTGAGTCAGGTGCCCAGTAGTGGGCACTTAGTACAATATTATATGCCCTAAAATATCCAAGATGTGCAAGGTAAGACTTTGGCCATATGCAAGACTGCATACTTCTGGAACATCAACTTCTGATTATCTGCGATCAACTACACCATTTAAAATGGTACTCAGTGCCTCTGTGTGTAGGCACCATCTCTGTTCCCTTTAATTTTTACAGAATCACTAGTCAGTCAGGGCTCAGGCAAAGGAATACTATCACGTGTTTAAGTTGAAACAGTACTCTTTAAAAAGAAATTTGAATGGACAGGGGTTAACAAGAAGACAGGACCTTGAACACTAGATTCATGAGGGTATTACTGCTGTGATGGGCAGTCTAATCAACTTCTACACTTTCAAATGAAGTATTTCTTGACACTGAATTTCTTTAATACTGCAGTATTCCCATCTACAAGACAGCAGAGAGTGTTAACACAATGTCAACACCTAAACAGATGAGGGCTAACATAGAAGCTGCTAAAATCTACACCATCCATGCAAAAAGCATATGATTTATTTCTTCCATACCACCTTCAAATGGAAACAGCCTGTCATTTTAGTATCTTATGTATCCCTGCCTTTGGAGGGTATTCAGATAAGGAGTCTTTAAAAAACAATCCAAAACAAAACAGACATGAAAACAGTTCCAGGCAGATGCCTGCTCCACTAGGTATATAAATATTTCAATCCCAGCAGCACCATCTAATGGAGAGCTCACCAATTTTTCCCCTTTAGCATGACAAACATTTTATTTTGGAGGTGTTAACAACTGATACTTTTAACACCTGGCCTATTCAATACTCTATAAAATCTGATCAGCTACAAGAGAAGCCAAATCATTTCTCCATAGACAACAATCAGTCAGACCTTTTTTTCCTACAGATACTACATACAAATTTATTAAGTACAACAGGACATTTGTTTAAGCAGGAGATAGTATTTTACTGAGAAATACTTTTCTTTCCTTCATTTAAACAGTGACTGAGAAGCACCAATGAAAGCTTAAAAATACAGCTACCATAAGCATGTTTAAACTTTCCCTCTGAAAGCAGAACAGAAATGTCAGCACCTCTAATGTGTAAGGAATATTGGCAAACCTGGACCTTAAACACAGCAACAGAAGTCACAACTTGTGCCTGCTTCAGATGAAGTTAAGCATTTCCAGACATCTTCAGGTTATGCTTCTGCTACAAAGCATGCTGGAGGAGATGGGTAGCAAATTTTCATAAGCATCAAGAAAGCATGTAGCATGATGACTGTTTTCAGCTTCCACTGTTTCTCTCATCAACATTTTCTCATGCAAACAAACATGACAGAACTTAGGTATGAAATGGGTCTATAAAAAGTAGGGTTTTTTTCCTCACTGCATTTTGTCCTCCTTGTTCTTTTTATAAAATACAACACTGCAAGTAAATGTTCAACAACTTTTCCAATTAACTCAGCATATAGACACTCTTGATCTGGAATAACTGCCTTTTTATTTATAGCTCAGAGGACTTTCAAAGTCTGTCTGCCCTATCTCATCTCAGAAGTTAATACATAAATACACCAAAAAGTCTTGGTAAGTAATTCTGAAAAAACACAGCACTGTACTTTGGCTATATGTAATAACAGCTTTATTTACACTAACAGGACAATTCCAAGCTTCTTCCTCATTTATTTTGAGAGACTCTCCTCAGCAAAAATCTGCAGAATACAGTGGGCAGATATTTATCTACTTGACCTAAATCTTTATTTAAAAGCCAAACACAACCAAACTAAACACAAAAACACAAAAAAACAATCAAACAAACAAAAAAAAGCCACCACAACCAATCAACCCAGTAAAACCCCCAAAACTCCCTCAAAATCTTACTGGCCAGAATACTTTAACTTGCATGATTAAATAATCCTTTTCGAAATGAAAGTGACTTTTTCAGCAACTTGTAAGGAGATAGAAGGGAAATTTATGGTCCCAGGTACTTTAAAGCAGCTGATGAAGTACAACACACTAATAATAAGCTTGGTTTATCTCCCTAGAAAATGCCAAGAGCATTCTTCTGCACACGCTCCACAAAAGCGTCAAAATACCTTGCTATAATACAGATACAAAAAGCCCTGCCAAACAGTATGAGCTACACACCACCAATATCTACTAGCTGATCTACAGTGTAGTATCCATTGGTATTTCCACTATGTATTGACACCATGGGTGCATAGTGAGACATATTTGCTAATCTTAAATGCAGCATGCTCAGGTTCTGTTGTCAGAAACACAATTCAACTACTGCAGGAAAAGGGAGTATATACTGCTGGCTTCAAGTGATATTATGTATTATTAACTTCAGATGAAGTTAGTTCAAATTCTTTCCTTTTTCCCCAAGAAATGCTGAGTTTTAGAAGGCAATGAAAACACTACTGCATCAAAGGGTTCACATCAGAGAGACACACATATGCAAATCAGCAACCTTCATTTATTTAGGTATACAAAACTTCCTTCTATTCAAACTGTCAGACAAATGGTAGCATTTTGAGAACATGTCCTTTTACAGCCATAGGCACTTTACCTTTGGCACCTGTTGAATGTAGAACTGGTATCCTAATCAGGTTCAACCACTGCAGTCATAACAATAAAAATATTCCAGGGCAAAAGCACAATGCTTCTATCTCAAGGCTGCTGTGCTGAACAGAAAAGAGGAAAGTGAAAAGGACGGCATGAGAGATTAAGAGTAGATTTAAAAATGTGTTATTCAGACAATAGTAAGGTACATTGTGGACCGCTGTCAGTGACCTAAAAGAGCTGCTTTTAATTGGCCTGGACTGGAAGGTGGGTTGGCGAGGGAATCAAAGAAGCAGGTAGCTATAGAGGTCGAAGTGGATTTGCAGATAAAAATCATTAGCCAGAACTGTGAAAGCAAGTACAAGACTGGAAGCAAGTATTTAAAGAGAAAATTGATGTAAATGGAAGGAAAAAACGCAGTCATATCAAGTGCAATGATGAAACCACATGGGTATAAAAATAATCCCTTAAACAACTCTAAAATTACAAGAGATCTGACCAAAAGCAGTTCAAAATATGCCACTTTAAGAATCAGAAGAACCAACCTGAGAAATCAGGAGCATTTATACTGTTTGGCCAAGCACTTAAGATGGAAGAGAAGCACAGCATGGACAAGAGCATTCCATTAATAGCTGAAGAGCATAAAATACATGAAGGGGAATCATTTGGGATGGTTTAAAGGAAATTAAAACAAGAACAAGTTCAATCAAAACTGTAAGGCTATAATGCCTATGCAAAAATCAAGACTCACATCTGCACGTTATGTTAGAAGCCACAAAACTCAAGGCAACCTACTCTCATTAGGTTCCTCCCTGTGCAAAGACAGAAAGAGGGCTTAGTCAAACTAGTACAGTATCCAAGATCTCCATTATAAAAACCTCTAATAATTCTTTTAATTATCTCCCTTCCTCAAGTACATGGATGAGCTTACAAAACAAAATCCATTCACATTGCCAGAATCTGGTTTATGAGTTGAACTTTTCTGTTAGAAATTATTTTAGGCATATTTATCACATACACAGGTTCCATAGGATACGAAAAAATGGTTACTTTTCTGTAACATCCAAAGCAGAAAGTTGGGAACAAGTACAAGCACCAGAACAGCTACCACGGACAAATGCTGTCATGTATGCCCGCCTTTATATAGCACTGCATGTTTGCTGTACATAACAATGGAAGAGCATGAAGCAAACACAGTTTCCTGTGCCATGATGCTGATGGTGCAGAAGGTACAGCGCTGCAGAGGTGGCAATACAAAAATGCCTCTACACAACACTTGCAGTTTATTTCATTTATCAACAAATGACACTTGGACTGCCCTGCTGGGTCTCAGTACCTCATCATTTTTATGTCCTCAGACTGTGGGAAAGCACCACTATTCCCACATTACTACCAGGAAAATGGTCTGTAATCAAAGCTGCATCAAAGTCATTTTCAGAACTCCCACTCAGCTACCACCTAACCCAATAAGCACCCAAGTATCAGCACTCTTTTTTTCCCCAGCACGTCTTCTACGCTGAAAGAAACATTTGTCTTGACAAGGCTGATCACCAATGCAAGCATCTCAACATCAACTTCAAATGCATCAGAAAACAATAAACAAAATGGCAGTGGAAGAAGTATCAGCAGACTCTGTGCCCTTCCTCATCCTCATAATTGTCTTAACCACTTGACCGAGACATCATGCTTCCTCTTGCTATGTTTCTTAGGCGCACTGAGTTTGGATTTTTCCTGGCATAGCAGAAGAGTTTCAAGAGAAGGAAGTGCCATTACTCTCTACTGGCCTGTGGCTTGATGATGACAATACTCCCCAGGGAAGCAGGAAACTTGGACTGGAATCCCCCTTCTGCCCCTGGGACTCAGGCATGATGTCACATCACTCTGCACTGCAACATCAAAGCCCCTTGTTGGTTTGGCCCTAACTGAATGACTTACAGTACACATATCTACAGGAACAAAGGGAAACCAACTTTCAGATCTCCTAGATTTTACACTGGTATCTTCAATGGACCATCTTCTCTTTCTTGATAGATATCAAAGCTTGTGGGAATGAAGTGGCAGTCAGGAAGGCACTTGTCTTACAGTAGCATCTACAACATGTTTTTCAAGACAGTCCAAATTCAAGTAGCTCCTTTTGCTCAATGCCCAGGAAAGCTGTAGAGACTCATGGCATTTTGAGCTCCTCTTGAGTGGCCATATCTTTCTTTCTTTTCAAAAAGAAACCATGAAATCAAATAGAAACTCAGCATTACTCCAAATGTTAATTTTTTCTAATTCCAAACTCATATACAGTCATCATTAAAGCATGTAAAATAGAAGTTCTAGGACTTCTTTCACTACTGTTTTTGACTGAAGCATCTGCTATGTATGTGAAAGGATATATTCATTTCAGAACATTTAAATTAAGACTACAGAAATATTTGCAATTTTTATCATTGCAAATAATCTACAAAATGTTTCCTCTATACATCAGAGAAATCTATTTCATAAACAATCATTTTATGACACTATATAAAATAATACTGGAACTATGAAACATTCCAACTTTAAACATTCCTGCAATCCCATTTCAATTTCAACGCCTGTTATTTGCAAAAACCCAGCCTTAATGTCAAAGTATACAACATCTCGATTTTCAGTGAAAGGAGGAAGCCAAGGATGGAGGCCATCACACATGTCCAATACTCTGTCTCCATGAATATGTTGAGACTTCACTTCCCATGCTACCCTTGACTAGATGAACTGCAGAACTTGGAATTCTACTGAAATCACACTTTACGCATTGAGAGTAAAGCAACAGGGAAGAACAACAGTATGGAAATCAAAGGCTTAACATTTTTTGGGGGTGGAGAGGATTAGTGAACTACAGTTGTTTTATATAATTTTAGAGACACTCACTCTATTAACCTAGTTACAAAGACAACGGTCAGTAGCAACTGAAGTCACAGTGGCAATGATACTTTGATGTCAGCGCTCCAGTGGAAAAGATCTCCAGGAAGAAAACAAAAACACCCTCAATATAAATATGCATCTCTCACAATTTCCAATACCAAATAATCTCTTGCCTTATTTTCTCCCTAAGCTCTTTCTATTGGATGCTTTTCTTACTGATTTTCCAGGGGCAGTTTTGTTTTTATTTCCTTCTCTTTACCATTAGAAGAGAGCACCTCTTCCTACTTGAAAGACACATAATAAGCTTTCATTGTAATTTACTCCCCCTTTCCTCCCAATTCTCTAGTCCTTTCTTTAGCTTAAAAAAAAACAAACATAGAAGAAGAAAAGAAAAAAAAAAAA
>NDXB01000670.1:11357-45194 GCA_002631895.1 Agapornis roseicollis | reverse complement strand
CCCCTTTCCCCCCAATTCTCTAGTCCTTTCTTTAACAAAAAAAAAAAAAAAAAAAGAAAAAAAAAAAAAAAAAAAAAAAAAAGGAAATGTGTTTGTGATTTGTCAAAACAAAAAATACTGACTTCCCATTTATGACAGTGTGGGAATCTAGCAGGCAGAGCTGGGAGATCAGTTATATTCTTGTACCAGCCCTCCACTGCTGTAGTTTCTTTGTCACCACTTCATCATCACAGGTTAGGAAGTATAAGAGAAAACCCAGTCCAACTACAGCACTACCTCCTGTGCTACTATCACATCTTTATTCTGCTGCACAAACATACACAACTCTTTCTCCCTTGGTTTCTTTTCCCCATACCACATCTTGAAATCTCTGATTTCAGTCTCTCCCACCACTTTTGGTGTTCTTGAGCCATACACCAAAAATGCCAGGAGGTTTCAAACACAAGCACTGCATTCAGAAAGTATCCACCCACAAGCATAAAAAAATTAAAAATTACAAATTATGCCTTGGCAATTCTTTAAAGGAACTGTGCACAAGAGCACAGCCATCTGAAACGGGTGGGTAACAAGCAGTCTTCAGACATCATGAGATTCAGCACCTTCAATTAAGAAACACTATTATAATTAAAAAATTAATGAAACCCAGTTATTGCATCATCTAACATATCAGAGATCAAAATGTGTTATTCTTGCAATATCTTCATGCAAAGCTCAGGATACTGAAGCAGATTTAAGTAATTTCTGGTTTAAAACTGTCTTTTCATCCATAGAAGAACTATGGTATGGACTGTGACATAGGCTGTCAGAATTATGGTTTGTCTACTTATCAACACGTTTATGTTCCACTGGTTTAACAACAAAAGTTAAAAATTAAGTTTTCTGGCTTTGTGAATTTTCAGCATTCCCATATCCACTAGCAGAGCAGCTAGACTTCAGGACTGACAAAACACATTCCTCTTCTCTCACTTACACTTCCCATTATGGATAAGAACAATACAAGATCCTGAAAACATCTAGAAGACAAACTGTATTAGCACGGACTGGTAAGACTTCATAAAGAATTTTTTGTCACTGATGCTAACTAACTGCTGCCACCTTACACAGTTTTCCAAGGCACCAACAGTAAATATGCTTACACAGATGATCTAATTCTCTGAATCCATACAAAAACGGCTTCTCAAAATTGGTATCATCAAGCTTAACTGCAGAAGGACCTCACGAGAGCCTAAAGAGCAAGGCATTTAATACCCTCTTTTGATCAGAATTGCTACTGACTGCACTTTACCTTTCTATACTCTAGGTCCAGCTATTATTGGGAGCTTTGCATCAAGTCGTATTTCAGTAAAACGCCTACCATTTTCATTTCGGAACAAAGCAACTTTTATAACCTCATGGTACTGTCTGCTTGCAATGCCCAAACTCATGATACATCAGCGTTTCCATTATCAAGCTTTATGAAAAGGGGGTTTCCCCATTCAGCCATAAAAATCTATGATTCGTCCAAATGTTCAAAATATTTCTTGTCTTAAAACAAAAGACTTCTCTCTGATAAAAAGAAATTAACATTTCCACCTACATTAATCCATGCGCGGTGTGCATGGGTTGCCATTTATAAACACTTTAAACCAAATGGCTCATTTTAAGGGACACCATACGGTGTGTGCTATGATCTCTTTAGTTCTAACTCTCACAGTGCAGCCTTTGAATCTAGGCTTCTATGCAAGTCAGTAGCTAATTTAAATATGGATTTTTACTAGCTACTTCAAATTACACTATTTCATTTGTCTAAGCAAAATACTGCTAACACACGTTCACATCACACAGTAAACTCCTTTTCAGTCTATGAATGCAAGTTCAGATCCGTGCACAATCATGATACGTGTGTTCTACTGTACAAACCTGAAAGGAAAAATACACAGCTCTACTGAAGAAATAAAAGATGCACAAATTACAATATACAAGGCTTGGTTAGATCTCTACAAGCTAGATAAGTCACTGGCCCAAGGAGACTGCAAATTTCAAATTGTATCATTGGAACTTCCCACATATTACTACCACAGAAAGAGAAAAACATGAAAAATGTCCTCATGCATGGTAAAGATCCACACAGAGGTGCACATACAGCCTTTCACGTCAAACACAAGCTCAGATCAGCAGAACGTCAGATTATGCCTCTTAGCATTAATGCCATGTCTCTTGGTTTTCCGCAGATAATTCAGATCATAAACACATGAAGATACAAATAAATCAAGATGTAAATGCCTTACCTTCCTATTTTACAAGCCACTGCAGTTCTCAGATTATGAGTCAGTCATATGTTCATCTGCAGAGGAATGACTCAGTATAAACTTTCAAACACTCGTTTTTTTTTTTCTAACATATAACACGGTAATTAATTAAACGCATTAAAACGCGGCACTGCGAATCAGCGCACAAAACGGATGGCGTGAAAACAAAACACTTTTCTTCCTGCGCACGCCAAGCAGATGGTCTTATACCGCAGGACCGTTGGAGGCAAAAAGACTTTATAAAAATATAACTCCTTCCACACCAGTTAGGGGCAGCTCTGTAACAACGGCAAAGGATTTTCCCCGACGGAGACCGCCTCAGTGCCCATCGCCCGGGCGCCGAGCAGAGCTGAGCCGCCGCAGAGGGCAGCCGCGGGAGGTATGAAGTTGCAGGGGCCCCGCGCTCGGCTCCCAGGCGCGGCGGTTGCCGGCAGTGCCCCTTTAAAGGCCGTCGGCCCGCCCCCAGGACTGCATATGGAGGGAGCCAGGAGGGGAGAGAGGCTTCTGCATTCAAACGACACATCAAACGCCGCAAGCGTCGCCCGCCGCCGCACGGCTCCGCTCCGGCCTGCGGCCGGGCTCCCCTCTCCTCCCCTTCTCTCCCCGGCACGCACACACACACCGGGGGGCGGAGGGGGAAACAAGAGCAGAAGGAGAAGAGGGGAGGCAGAAATAAGTAAGTGAAAAGGGGGCACCTGCAAAGCGCTGGAGTGTCGTCCGGGCAGCAAGGGCCCACGCCGACCCCGCCGGAGGCTGATCTATCCCCGGGCACCAGCCGCCACCAAGGTGCCAGCAACAGGCTGCGGGTGAAGCGCGCTCGGCCCCTGCGTGTAGCAGATGCCTCATATCAGCGCCGCGCCGCCGCCTTGCCCCCGCTGGCCCCAGCTCCCACCGCCCGCCCAGTCCCGTCCCTCCGTGTAGGGAACCCGAGCGCCGGGGGGTCAAGCCCGGCCGCTGCCATAGACCTGAGCGGGAGCCGCCACCAGGGCGGCAGTGAAGCGCTGTCCCCGCCGTGTCTGTGTGTGCCTTGCCCCCTCCCTTTCACCGCCGCACCGCGCCGCTCCCCGGGGCCGCGGAGCCCAGCGGACGCCCTACCTGCGAGCGTGTGAGGGGAGCGGGACGGCGGGCAGCAGCTGGAGCCCGGTGAAGGAGACCGCCAGCCCGACGGAAAGTCCCAGCCGCTCTGCGCCGTCTCCCCCCGCCCCGCACTTCCTCTCCCGCCCGCTCAGGCTGGAAATCCCCGGCGAAGCCCGCTGCTCTCCCGGCTCCTCCTCACACACCGAGGGGCGGGCTCGGCCGAGCCGCTCAGCGCGCGCGCAGCCGGCAGCCGAGGGTCGGGCCTGCCGTGCTCGCCTGCACCTGATGCCATCGCTAGCCCCCAGCCGCCGGCAGCGGGCACAGCCGGGGGTGCGGTGGCGGGGCCATGCTCTTCCCGCCCGGGCACACGGAGCCCGTCCCGCCCGGCGCTTGCCGGTCCCCCCGCAAGCGGCGAAGGGGCGAGGGGTGGGATGTGAGGAGAAAGCGTGTCCCGCTCGGGGCAGGAGCGGGGGGAACGCCGAGGAAGCCGTGCCGAGGCTCGCCCCGCCGCTGAGAGTGCTCGGCCTGAGGGCGGGCGTTGGTGCGGCGGCCCGACCGTTGGGCACCGAGGGAAGGGCGGGAGCGCTGAGGGGGGGATGGCGCCGGGACGCGGGGCGCTGGAAAGAGGGATCGGAGCAGAGGAGAGCCGCTAGTTTCCCGTCTTGGCCCCGAGGGAGGTGCGAGCCGCCCCTCGCAAAGGGTCGCCTCTAACACAATAGTCTTTATTGAAAGAAAGAAAAAAGACACTGGGGGAAAGGGGAGGGAGGAGGAGGAGGAAAAGAGAAGCAGGGAGGGGAGGGGGAGAAGAGTCTGGAAAGAGCAGCGAGCCAGAGCTGTTCGCCCCCCAGAGAGGCCGATCTCCTTATGGAGCAGGCGGGGAGCAGCCGACCGCAGGTGGCAACCCCGAGTTGGCTGAGGCTATGGCGTGTGCCTTTACCCGGCGTCCCGGGGTGAGAGGCAGTCGTCCCCTTCCTCTGGAGCCTCTCCCGGCAGCGGGGAATGGGGAGCGACGCTGGCCCCAGGTGGAACCTGTCGGTCCGGGCGGCCACGTTAAATAAATGCCTGTTCCGGGCTCTGCTTGTACCGCGGCGTAATGATCACGGCAGATGCCCAGCCGGTACCGGCGTCCCCTGTTTTACGCGGGGAGGCTTGTGTCACCGCGGCCTCACCGGCTGCTGGAGGGGGGGAGGCAGCCGTGTCGCAGGACCGGCGCGGGGTTCAGCTGGAACGGGAATGTGGGATTCAGCCGGATCCGGCGGCAGCGTGGGCTGGGTCGGTTGTAGGAATTGCCGCACAAGGGCTCTTGGATCTCCGGGTGCAGAGATGGGGCTGGGGAAGTCAGGGAGCCGGGAGAGCTGAAGTCGTGAGGAATGTGCAGAGCTGAACACGGAGGAATGAGTGGTGTTTGGGTAATTTCAGTAAGATGAGGTCACCATCCTTTTTGGACTTTGTTTATTGAGGGATAACTAGGGAGGAATAGTTGGATGCGTGATCCTGAATGGACAAGCTTTGCGTCATAGTTGCCGCTTACAGCATCTTCCCGCATCCCGACGTTCATCGTGACCCTCTTCGGTCTTCATCCCCCGGATCTCTGTACCGCCCACTACAACCTGCCCTGCACGACCAAACACCTCCAGCTCTGATTGTGTCCTCACCAGGCCCCGAAACGTGAAGCCCGGCCCGCACTGCTAATTCCCTGCTCGTGTGCTGGTTTTTTCCTCTTCCCACCTTCCCGGTTTCTCTCTCCCCCCACCCTCTCCCGCCTTTTGCTGCTGTCCCCAGCAAGAGGCTGGCTCAGCTGTCAAGACAACTGCGCCTTTTGAAATGATGCTGTGAACCTGCGATCAGAAAGACAATCTAAGACCGATGTCTCAAATGTTCCCATCACTTGTTCGAGATTGCTTAGCTCTGGACCGGCTGATAGGACTGTGCACCAAGCCTGGATTTCTCCATCAGCGTGGCAGCAAATAAGTTTCTAGCAGAGACAAACCTGCAATTTCCTTCTTTGCCACTCTTTTTGCTGTTGTATATGTGTCCTTTTGCTTCTCCCTAAAAAGAAAAAAGAAAAGGAAAAAAACATAACAGGATTCCAGTGCCTGTAGCTCTAGCAGCTGTATGAATGTATTCTTTCCCAAAAAGAGAAAACAAATTCCTATACCATCTAAAGTATGTCAGAAGCTTTTCCACATTCACAAATGGCTGTAGCCCAAAGGGGTAGCGTTGATCTAATGCAGTTTTCCATATCATGACTACAAGATTTGAAAGATTTTCTAATACCATTATTTATAGTGAGCTGTGTCATTGATTATCTAGTCCTTAACTGGTTTGGAATCTAATATTATGAGCAATATTTTCACTGGACCTGAAACACTGTCCCAGTGCTGCTGCTATGTGCTGCACACCTCTGCATAGCAGTACTGTTTAGAATATACTGTGTTCAGAACAATAGAATAACAGAAATAATGGTAAGGACCACCAGGCAACCCTGTATTTTAGTAAAATGGTTTGAAGAAATAAAACAATGGGGCATTGCACTGGAAAATTACATGGGATGAAAGAATTTTTTAAATAAATAAAATCCACTAAGAGAAGAGTGGTAATCAGGTACAGACTTGGACAGGGATAGTTATCTCCAAAAACTATGGGGAAGATATATATATAAATATATGGAGACCGAATATCACGTGATTATGGAAACTGTAATTTCCCAGATACAGCCTGGAAGACACCACTGGGAAATAGTGGGACTTAAATATTCTCAAGTGTCATAGAAACTCAATTTCTCAAGCAAACAGTCCATGATGCAATTTTAGGCCTGTATTAATAAGCAGCAAGGACCTTGTAGAAGGCCGTAGTACCTAAACTAGTCTTGAACTGAGTGATCAAGGACTAATCCAGCTTATGTTAAACTGCAAGAGGGACAAATTCAGATCTTTGTTTAAGACTTGGGATCGTAGAGCAGCAGACTTCAAGAAACTGAAGAAGTTCCTGAGACTGACAGGACAAAGGAACCCAAAGATGGTTTTTACTCAGAGAAAGAAGCTGGCAAAGGAAATAGCAATTGCCAAAGCAAGGATTTATTCAAGGTTAGAAGTAGTACCCTGTGCCTAAACCACTCTGTAGTGAGAGGAGAAAGGTGGTGATGCTGGTAGCCTTGCACCTGCTTTGCCTGACCTTACTATATGAGTGAATTCCTCCATGAGAAAATGACTGTGATCTGCCAGCAGGGATAGCTGTGGAAAAGGCTTATGTCAGTCTACAATGCATGAAGTGGAGTATTTTTAGTAGAAAGAGGGAAGTACTGTAGAGCTTTACACAGCACAGCTAAGGACCCTTGTTTGAAAAATTATGTCCAGTTCTAGTGAATTACCATCAGAAAAGATTGACTTAGGTCACCTCAGGTGCAGAAGATGAATACTGGAGTTGCTGAGCAGCAGAGTAGCCATATTCTTGAATGGGATCTGCAAGCAAGCTTGGCTTCCTTAACTAGGCAAATGAAGCCAAAACAGTGTGATGGTTCACTGTGAATACACTCAAACAGTAAATATCAAGCAAGAAGAACTATTTGAATTAAAGAATTATACCAGCACAAGAATCTATAGATATAAATTGGTAATGAGTACACAGAGTGAAAAGCTTTCTAGCCATTCCAGGAGCAAACAGTACTCTAGGTATAAGCACCTAAATGACTTTAAATCAGGGCATGATACTTTTGTATGTCTAAGAGGGATTTAAAGGGGGCTGAGCTCCTGACATTATACTTTGACCATTCCCAAACTTCAGGGCTGCTTTTGGTCCTCTACCCCACTTGGATTTGGCTTGTGAGGGTTTTTTTCAACTGCCTCTGAAACACTGGAAATTAACCAGTGATACCATGTAGAGAGGACACTGGTGATATTAAATCATCAGGTGTTTTGTTGTACATCTTGCTTACAAGCATTACCATTTAACTGATTGCCAGATTTGGGTCACAATAGCATGTTTTCCCTCAGGTGAGCCTGGCAAAGGACTGTTTTGTCTGGGTTTGTTATTTTTTTCTTCCACTTAGAATGTTCTGGGAGATTTATGTGCTAAATATCTTGTTGCAGGGGTACTGGTTATAGTCTTCTGTGATAATCCTGCTTAAGATATTTGGCCCTTTACTACAGCTCTTAAGTTTATTACCTGATACTAAAAGGTGTTTAGTGACCCTCAATGAGTGGGGGTTGCAGAAAATATATTCTGTGAGACTTCCTAAACAAAACAGCTGTTGAGTGGTTGTAGAGAGGGATCATTTCCAGACTCATCTTCCCAAAAGTGGCATCAACAGGTTATTTTTAATGCTGGAAGTAAATCTGAGGGGGATGGAGGGAAGAGAGAGGGCAGCAAACCATTGTTTCATGTGTTTAACTTACTGCAATTAACAATCATTCAGCTAAACTTTGTAACAAGTAATGATACAGTACATCCTTACCAGCCCTGCTGTCTCAGGTGCAGTTTGGCACTGCTTTTGTACATAATGCTAACTGTAAGCATTGTGATTTGTGTCCATTGTGCATGCCCTCTCCACAGTTTCTGTGGAAGGTGGTTATGTTTTGCTCCTAATTGATAACTATTGCAGATCTCAGCAAGACTTAGCAGAACCCAGTTTCTGCATTTCTGGCACTGAGGCAGCTTCCTGACTTGCAGCTTCCTCATCTTATGTTTTGGATTGAAGATGCTTATTAACAGAATAATAAAAACATTAAATTTACATTCCTTTTTATTGCTGAAGCACAGCCCAAGAGGATCTGTATCATGGGAATATGCATTCATTTACTGCATCCTATACAGGAGATAAAGATTCCCTGGAGTTTATTTCAACTGCTACTAAGCAATAATGTCTAATGTGATAGCCCACTTGCCTAAGGAAAAAAAAATTACTTCCCCTGCCCAAGTGATGATTTTCTAATTTAAATTCCTAGAAAGTGATGGCTTTCTAAATGACAAGCATTTGAGGTGAAACATTCCCCAAGTCTTACAGAAGTTAGTTATATATGCCTTCATGAGCATGCTGTGACATTTTTCCTTTCTTTCAAGCTAATTGTCATTCCCAAGTCAGCTTATAGATCTGTTTCACAATTGACAAGAAATACTAGTATGGCATATCACAACTGCATCTCAATTATTGGAAGGCCTTCTTACTCTCCTGTTGAGACTATTAAAAATAGAGTGAGGTTCCCAGGCTCCTCTGCCATCAACACTGCCATTGTGTCCATGCTAAATAGACTTTGGAGTCCAACAAAAATTTTGAGTGCACGTCAGTGGGTTTCCAAAGAGGCCTGTAGAGTAGTTCATGTGAACTCCAAGCTGTACCTGGAAAAAGAGACAAGATACAGTCCCACAGCAGGGAATTACTAGAGCACAGATATGCTTCAGCTGTACGTCTGTCTCTCAGTATGGCTGCAAAATCAGAGCTGTGATGGGAATAGTACAGAATCAGCAAGACCAGCTCTCCACCATATGGAGATTTCCCTGTGACAGCTGAATCAGAATATAACCGGTAAAAGCATCTTAAGGGCTGCTTTGTGCCTTTTGAACAGCACAAAGCAGCTTTATCAGGAGCAAGGATTTGGTCCAAAAGTTTTCCCCAGACATAAAATGTCAGTTGTTACTCTAGTTTGTAACTAACAACTGCAAGGATTCTGTTGAGTACCTGGCAAAATAAAAAGCTGACATGAATATAACAGCTATATTGGTTTTTTCAGATGCCCTCATTTTCTGAATCATAGAATCATAGAATAGTTAGGGTTGGAAAGGACTTTAAGATCATCTAGTTCCAACCCCCCTGCATGATACACCTATTTCTTAAAAGATCCCTAGGAAAAGATCCTCCATCAAGAATCTTGGAATCTAATCTTATAAGAGGAAAAAGCCTTACTTAATATTGGCAGAAAGACCAGATGAGTGTATTTGCAATGCTGAGAATTGTTCATTATTCTAGAAACTGTAATTGGCTCATTGCAGGAATCAATAATAGCTGTTTCTTCAGAGTGACGTAACTGGTTTTACTTTCACCTTTTCTGCATGTAGTCATGGGAACACAAACCAACCTGTGAGAAAAGGGCTTAGAAACAATTGGAGCATTTGAGATGTCTGGGAGGTGGTCACTGAGTCTCATCACTTTCCTGGTTTCCAGCTTAGCAGTGGTTCTTACATCAGAATAGATTTGCTTCCAGTTGTGCCAGCTGAG
Source organism: Agapornis roseicollis (assembly GCA_002631895.1). NCBI lineage: Eukaryota > Metazoa > Chordata > Aves > Psittaciformes > Psittacidae > Agapornis > Agapornis roseicollis. Next base: position 35,618 of record NDXB01000670.1, on the reverse strand, counting down.
AGCCTTTCCCTCTTTTCCCTTCTCCCTCTCTCTTCCCCCTCCCACTTTTAATAGCACTGCTCTAGTAAGCTCTAGAAGGAGATTTCAGGGTAGATTTCAGAGTATTCTCAAAGGTTGGTTCAGCCCCTGGGTGTTCTTTTGTTAAAAGTAAACTCTCTGCAAAAGATGCATTTCCAAACCCAGAAATATTCTGTCCTGACTTCACATGCAGCCTGATCCAGGCAAACTTACCAGGCTTGAGTACTAAAGAGATTACCACGAGATGGAACCTCTGTGTTTGCTATGCAGTAGTGCCAGCAGACTCCTGGAGAGAATCCAGTCAAGAGCAATCATTATCTAAAGAATAGTTGTTCTAGAAGCCTAGAGGAGAACAACACTTCTCTTGTCAACACTGTTCCCTTGGGAGCTATAGCTGATAAAGCTAACCCTCATTCCCTTTGTTAAATTGCATGGATCATGCCCCGTGTGTATGACAGAGATGCTGTTGTGCTTGTAAGGATGTTCCATTCCAGATCTAGTTCTTACAAATGCAGTGTTGGGCCTTCTTTCATGGCATTAACAATTCCCTGCCAGCCTTTGTCTTAACATATATCCAGCCTTCTAGTGGACTGCAACTCTTGGATTCAAGGCATATGCACACCAACCTGACAGTATAATGTCTTTCTGTCTCTCTGACTTTACCATAAAGCTTGTAGTACCTTGTTGGTCTGCCTTTTGTTACTCAACAGTTTTTTTTTCTCTATTCTTAGCAATTTTCTCACCTTGTATAGTAAAATGGTAATTCAGATTTACAGGTATCATACATTCTGATGCATGATAGTATGCATAAAATGTGGTGACTCTAGAGAAAAAATAATTACCCAGCTGTTTGTCTGAAGATATTTCTTAGCTGGATTCTACTTGTCCACCTGAGTCTTCCGAGTTAGGAGAGGAAAGGAGATCAGCATACTCACTGACTGACATTTAGAATAGTACCACTTTTGCCTCTATTTTTTTTATCACAGGGTTTGGGAAGGTTTCTGCCCTGTGCATATGAAGAAAGTGACAAAAAGTGCTCCAGGTGGTGTCAGGACAAGAATGGCTGTGTCAGGATCCAAACAACTCACTGTCGTAGCAAGCCCCATGTATTGCATAGGTGAGACCCAAGAATAGGTATCTAGCTTAAATATATCTTCAGGGAAGTATAATTATATTCAAATATTTTCCTTGCTGAGTTTCAGTATTCTCTGTACTAAATATGTTCAGTTTTCAAGTAAAAAAACTAAGATCTAAATGCTCTTAGGACAACTTTAGCCTAACCCCTACAAATCAAACTTCTTTCCTTCTTTCTCACTAGTTACAATGAATGATCTGCAAGCCACATTACGCCCTAATCAGCATATGCATAATCTTTACTATCTTTGTTATTACAGTATGACAGTGCTATATATAAGCTAGACAGTAATTAGAGGTAGAAGGAACTCAGCTCCAATGATTAGAATAAAGGAGTAAAGACTCAAGAGCACATAGACTGGGAAAAAAAAGCTGAGAAGAAGAAAGGTGAGTTGGCTACCCCACGGTAAGACTTCCAATGAACCTGAGAGATGTAGGATGGCAGAACCACTAGTGCAGGGATGAGGATGGAAGAGACCTCCGAGTTTGAGGAAAGCCAGTGCCAGTCAGCTGCGGTGAGCTGTGAATCTTCCTTGTACGGCATTTGGAAGAGAGCTACCCCAGTAGGTTAACTACCTTGAGTTTGTTAATCATGTGGGACTATTCAGACTTCTGGTACAGACTCACCTCAAGGCCTGAACAGCAAGAGGAAGCCAAACAGACTTGTAGGACATTGGACCTTCAACTACTGGATGTAGTCTTCAACTACTTCATTGTAGAGGCTGCTGGTTTGATACTGGGAGGACAGCTGACAAGTTCTGTTGGCACCAACACACAGAAGAGCCATGTCCACTGAAGAAGCATCTTCCAGATGCTGAGAGACCTGTTGTGGAAAAGGTGAAATACTAGTTCACATCCTGCAAAGGTCTGAGATAGAAGTATTAGAAAAATTCCTTTGGAGCCTTCTTCACAGGGTCTGGCTCATCCATGCTGTAAAATATTGCCTATCACATGTGTAAGGGGAAGCAAGTTCATCCATCCTGACAACTTCCCTGAAGTAGACCATAGACATTCATAAACTTCTTTGCATCTAAGATTGAAGAGAAGGCTGTATGGAGACCTCATAGCAGCCTTCCAGTATCTGAAGGGGGCCTATAGGGATGCTGGGGAGGAACTCTTCATTAGGGACTGCAGTGACAGGACAAGGGGTAATGGGTTCAGACTTCAACAGGAGAGGTTTAGATTGGATCTAAGAAATGCTTTCTGTTAGGGTGGTGAGGCACTGGAATGGGTTGGCCAGGGAGGTTGTGAGTGCTCCATCCCTGGCAGTGTTGAAGGCCAGACTGGACGAAGCCTTGGGTGCCATGGTTTAATGTGGGGTGTCCCTGCCTATGGCAGGGGGGTTGGAACTGGATGATCTTAAGTTCCTTTCCAACCCTAACTGTTCTATGATTCTATGACTGGAAAGCAGATGCTTAACAAAGCTGGCTTGAAGATTTTCTGCAAGAAATGTGTGAGCTACTGCTGTTGGTGATCATCTGCTGCAGCCATGGGATGGTGTATCACCCATAGGCATCTCCCCGTAGAAAAAGTGGGCAAAGGGTGATAACACTTTACTGTAGCTGCCCTCGTGACAAAAAAAAACCTCCATTGAAAATCAGGGCTGCCACTCCATAAAGAACTTATGGAGCAGTGAAAGATATATGGAGAGATCATCTGATCAGCTTATAGAACACACCTAGTGATCTGCTGCCAATACTGAAAACAAAGACTCCTTGCACAGCAAAAAGAAATGGGCATGCATTTGTTCACAAAAACAGATAATGGTAGAACAGAACCAGTGTAAAAGATGTAGCCAAAGCAGCCCAGATATATTCTGAGTGCAACCCTCTCACTTCAATAATAGCAGACAAATGTTATTGCAGAGTTTGAGGACAAGGGGCTGCCATGTACAACCTCAAATGGAATAGCTGAATTCTCAGGATCCATAGGGAGACGGTACAATGGGACTTCACTATTCACTAGATCATGCAATAGCAGTTCTCAGGTTCTTCACTTTTTCCTTCTTCCTAGATTATATCCTAGAGACATAAGAGCCCATACCTGATCCTGTACCACTTGCCTAAGTTCAGTCTTCATTGTCTGCTCTACCCATCAAGAAATGTGCTTCCATGTCCTGAATTAAATGCTCCCCGTTGAAGACAGATGTGCATTAAAATGCACAAGATGTAAAATCATCTTTTTGCTGAAGTAAAAGTTGCAAGAAGTTGAATTCTTCTTTGGCCTCAGTCTCATTGGCAGTATGCTGATTTGTCTTTCTGCAAACGCTGCAGAATTAAACCAATGTAATTCAGAGCAGGAGAAGGCCCCAAACCTCTCCTGGGCTGTTTGAGATAATACACAACCATAAAACCAAAATTCAGTATCCCTTCCTCCTCTGGTTCCCTTGATGTATCAGGAAACATTCAGATTTTAGATCCAAAGTGGAAAGCTGTGGTATTTGCTCTAACTTTCCTGGAGTTACTCCCAATCCATACTGTGGTAACAGATTGTCGACTCAGCTGAGATCAGAACGTCTTTATTTTTTTCTATTTAGCTGGGCCCCCATTTCAGTTCTTGTGGAGAGAAGGTGACAATCCCTCTCTTTCCCTGCAGAAAAAGCTATTTCTAATGGCATTACAGCCAAAGTACAGCTCTGCATCTTTCATACGCTTCAGGAAGTTGTTTGTAAAAAGGGCATATTATAAACCTCAGACATTTGAGGCAATACAAACTCTCACAGTTTTATCATAAGTTTTGCGATAATTGAGGCTTTTTTCCTCAAAACACCAGCTTTTGGGATGATGTGATTATGTAGGAAATTTCTGTGTCTTTTTTCTTTTATTCAGACAAAAAGGCAGCAATTTTCTTTCTCCCATGGTTGTAGATAGAAAGCTTAAAAATACAACCTGAGCACTCTGCAAAGGCTTGGGAATCAGAAAGCAAAGCAAAATAGGTTGAATATATATCCACTCCTAAACATAATTAGAAGTCCATGTCATAATGGGGTTTGGCTTTTTTGAGATGCGACTCATAATCTTTAAATTATTTTATTTGGCAATACCATATAGATTCACTGTGTTCTTGGATCAAATTCTTTGTCAAGCCAAAGGCTAAACTGAGGCAAGAGCAAGTTCACTGTAAACAATTACACTCATTGTCTATTCTTGGCTTTTTTAAAAACCCCATCTTCTCATTACAAAAGCTCTATAACACAATGAAGACTGAAGCTTTCATGCAGCCAAATCCCAGCATATGACAAAACTAAAAACTGAAAGGCAGTGCAGAAACAGAAGCTAATAAAACTTGAAGTAGGTGAGATTTACTTCTTTAAAGTGTAACTTTTCCCATACCCACTGGACCACAGTCTGTTCTGGGTTATACGAGGGTAAACTGCGAGTCAAGCCAGTGAAATAATCTGACTTTATTGGTCATAACTAATGTATTTTGCAATGAACTGATACCAGTTCTGTTAAGAGTATTTTCATTCCATTTCTTGTTCCTGCATATATATAAAAATCTAGCAAGGACAATGTGACAGGGGAATTGGGGAAATACTAAAATTAAGCCTGTGTGCGCAACTTCAGTTTAACTGATACCCCTTCTGTCCTGCTTCTGAATATTAACTCTGAAGACTTGAATGATATAATCATGTTTTTTTTTCCACAAGGATCCACCACCTCTCTGAGTAAAGGATCACTGTGTTGGGGTTTAGATGTGACAAGTGCAGCAAGAGACTCCTGCCTTCTTGGTCTCTATTCCACTTTAACCTTAAAGAGGTACTTAGAGCTGCACAAACCAAGTCCTATAGAAATGAGGTGAAAATGGGATGTTTCTGCACTCAGCTGGTAAGGAACCCAAGATTGTGAAGACTTTCCTATGCTGTGCTTCAAACACCTTGAATAAGAAGGGAAGAGCATGTGGCCTGCAAAAGAAAAACTATCCACGAGTCATACTTACAGTCTTCTGATCTATAATCAGAGGGTGTTACCCATTATGCTACTAGCATGCTGTTGGCAAGGTCTTTGCTTGGACAGATGCACCATACAATCAAATTTGAGAGATGGATAATGAAATTTATTTCTAAAACCCCACCTAACTTTTCCCTAAAGTAACAGAGCAAAATGAAACCCTTGCCAGGCCAATATGAAGATGCATTAAGTATTTGTGAAGCCATCAATAACAGCAGTGACGAGCAATAGAGAAAACTTTAGGACTCGAGCTTCCCTATCATACTGACAAAAAGCAAGAGTAGAGGTCTTATAGAATCATAGAATAGTTAGAGTTGGAAAGGACCTTAAGACCATCTAGTTCCAACTCCCCTGCCATAAGCAGAGACACCTCACACTAAACCATGCCACCCAAGGCTCTGTCCAACCTGGCCTTGAACACTGCCAGGGATGGAGCATTCACAGCTTCCCTGGGCAGCCCATTCCAGTGCCTCACCACCCTAACAGGAAAGAATTTCTTCCTTATATCCAATCTAAACCTCCCCTGTTTAAGATTGAACCCGTTACCCCTTGTCCTGTCACTACAGTCCCTAATGAAGAGTCCCTCCCCAGCATCCCTACTGGCCCCCCTGCATGGGAACTCTCAAATCCTCCAAAACCAAGAGCACCTATCTTTCAAGCTTTTTAAAATCCTGTTTACTGCCTTAACGGATCATCCAGATGGGATTCAAAGGGCAGAAATGAAGGCTGTACCAGAGAAAAACAAATACACAGCATCCTTACTTAGAAGGAAACAGATGGCTTTTAAAACAAGCCTGAATAACGCACAGTAAAATAAGGAAGGGACCACACATTAAATACTACAGATAAAACAAAAATGACTAAGGAATCCTCTGTCTGCCTCGTGTTCCAAATAAATTCAAGTCCTTTGGAAAGAATAGCATCCCATTAAGAACTTCATCATAATGCAGTTTTTATTCTGTCATTTGTCTGAGTCATCTGAATTTCTGAATCACCTGAACTTCACCCTCATTGTTACTTGTACGTGTAGGCTTCTAGTTTAGGTGAGGGAAAAGGAGAAATATGACTTCTTTTTTTTTTTTTTTTCAATGTATCATTTGGAATCATTCATATTCTCATACTCAGAAGGAAACTCNTTTTTTTTTTTTTTTTTTTTGTTTTTTTTTTTTTTTTTGTTGAGGGAAAAGGGGAAATTTGTTTTTTTTTTTTTTTTTTTTTCAATGTATCATTTGGAATCATTCATATTCTCATACTCAGAAGGAAACTCTTTAGATCTACTCCACAGATTTCTACTGCTTGACCTACTGGAGTATCTTCTAATGGTACTACAACGCTACGTAGTCTGGAGGGGAGAGCAGCTCTCCTGCCATCACAGCTTCACTGCCATATATTGACAGCACAATCAGGAGGCTCAGCAGTCTGAATGTTTTTCCATGCACTTATGGGGGGTATTGCACATCTTGATGGACATTCCCCTGTAATGGACCTTTCTGCATCTTAGTCTTTTCTACATCTCTGCTTCCTCTCATGCTGTTCACTTTTCCTGTTGTTTTACCTTCACATTCCACCATTCAGGGATCTCATCCTCATCCCAGTCCCTCTGATGGCTTTGGAAATCTAAACCTGGCCTAATTTCTGAAGAGACAAAAAGCAAATCCATAGATGATTTTACCATAAAGCATTAAGGAGACACACTTGTAAGTAAAAGGATCAGAGTAAATACAGCATATCCTGAAGCCTTCAAAGTAATAATAATAGCACACTTAATTTACCAGTGTCAAATTTTTATGTCTTTGGTGTATTCCAGTAATAACTTGAATAAATCTGATTTTTGTCTCTAAGCTTATATGTCTCCTTTCCCACAGTTCAGAGAAACCTTGCTGTCTGGAATAAAGTGTTGAGAGGACAAAGACAGAATAGGAATAGGTATGACAATCTAAATTACTAAGGATGGCCTGGGATGCTGAGATAGGTGCTGTTATATCTGAATCAGAGTTACTCTGCCCCTTTCTGCTCCCTCAAGGATCTCTGATTGTTTCATGCAGCAGAGAGAAGCTTCAAAAGGTCTTCACTGTCTTCTCTTCCAGCATGGTTCCAGCTATGCCCGGATGCTCTGCTGATAGACAGGAGGTGAATAGATCTCTTTGTCAAGTGCTCTAACCCCTGCCCCTTGTGTCATCTCCAGCAGCTGACACAGAAACAGCAACAACAACAACAAACAGACTAACACAATAAGGCAAAGTTTCAGACATCTAGCTCCAGTTTGAATGTTGAAAGGAGAAAGGCACTGCCTGGTGGCGAGCAGTAAGATTTCTACGCCATGGGGAGGGATGGATTTAAAGCCCTGGTAAGATGGCCTCTGACAAATTTAACTGTGACAGTGTAAGGAATTAGCTCCTTGTCCTTCAGCTACAACTCCCGGGCAGAAAACTGTTGCTTTCCCTTAGGAGGGCTGGTAGAGTTGCTTGTGACATAACTCAGCTGCTTCAGTGCAAGAACTGCCTGGTCAGACATCGCACTGGAGCAGATGAGGAGCGTTCAGGTGAACCATTCTGCTGTGACAATTGTAACCTCGGGCATATATGTGATGATCTCAAACAGCTGAAAGGATGTTTGTGCTTCAAATTGTTGCAACCTCTTCTAACATGGAAGTGTACATCCAAGGATGTATCTTCTTTTCAGTGCCCCCTTTGGACTATTTTCAATGACTGGCATTTCAGCTCTTGTGGATCCCCTTCTGATGTTACCTTACTCTCTCCGTACACTGAGGGACAAAGAGGTCTACTGCAGATCTGCAGCTCCATATCTGGCTGGTTTGTAGCTGTGGTCTGATTACCACATCAGTAGGGAAATGCACTAACAATTCAAAGGTGCTAGTAAAAGATGGGAAGGAGGCCACATGGAGCTTTTCCCATATAAATCTTACCACAGAGTTACTCAAGCTTAGCAAAGAGTCACTTGTATAGAAAGAGACTATCCTTTAGCTAAAATATTGTTGTCAGTGTTACATGATGATCCAAATAATAACTTTAGCAAAATACAATCAATAGCAGCAGAAAGGCATGGATATGCCAGCTGGTGCCTGCCTGATCTCCAGGATCCCCAACTATGCACAAAGCTGGCAGGCTGCCTTTTTGAACCTTGAATGTTTGTACTATCGACTGACTTTGGTTTTGCCCTGTCTCCCCCCCTGCCAACATCACTATGGTGACTACTGTATCATAGCCTGCCTCCTAGCCTTTAAAATTCTGTCTCTTTCTCCCTTATTCATCCTTTCTCCCATAACATCCCTCTTCCTTTCGACCCAATTCTGCCCTTTAAATGATAGAATCAGATCTGGATTGTGGCTGAAGTCATCCCAGCTGTCCAGCCTGTCCCTGCTACGTGTTTGTCTCATTGCTCATCAATCATCTCCTGAACTACCTTGGTTTGCCAAGCAACATTTTAAGGCAAGCTGAAATAAGCAACATTTCACCTTGAAACACACACTCCCAACTGTGGCAGCCGAAGAGCCTACTGATGTGCATATATACAACAAAAGGGAGGGGAAGACATGTCCTAAGGTAAACTTTCCGTTCTCTTAAACCAGTCTCAATAAATACAGGTAATGAATGCTAATCCATCTTCCTCTTATTGATTTAATCTTATGTCAAACCTAGCTTTTCACATATTCTGGAAGACATCCTGTTTTCCTCCATGTGTCAGTTAGTATCACGTAGCACAGCGACTGATAGGAGCAGAGTTCAGGGATGATAATGAGCTCTGTTGTTTCTGATGCAAGAGACAGCCCCAGAGACTCAGAGGTTCTAACTCAACTTCAACTCACTAAATGAAGCCCGAGGCTTCAGACAGAGCATCTCAGCCTTGCAAATCCCCCTTAACATATTGAAAGAGAGAGAAAATATTAAAAGCATCAGATATGCGAAGGATCAAGTAAGGCTGGGGTTTTAATATTCTTTATTCCATTTCCCATTTTATCCCAATTTCCTATAGAAATAAGGCTTATGAGATCAGCTGGGCAATGTACATCTCTCTTTTCCCCCAACCCCTGTATCTTCTTTCCCCCATTAGCCAATCTCAACAGAATTTGATATAGAAAGTAAAGTTCTTCAGAGTTAATTAAGTACTTACATGATTCATACGAAACAGTGGCCAGGAAGCAGAGAGGGTGGTTTGGACCTTCCCCAGTTGACCTCAGATCATTTTGCAACTGTCACCCAATTTCTAGAGTATCACTTGGCTTTCAAATACTCAAGGTGGGGGAAAAAGGGGGAAGCATAGAGCTTTGGTGAGTACATGTGGGGCTGCAATTCTCATTATAGGCAACAGCCACTGTGCGTCATTGTGGGAAAGGCAGGAGCCCTCTTGGGCACACTTGGATAGCATGCTGAGGGCAGGCAGTAAAGGGAAGAGGGCAGGGTTATGCAGTGGCAAAAAAGAGTGATAAAAACCCCAGGAAACCTCATATAGCTATGTAACTGCAGCCACACCAGTGGGACTGTGCTCCCTCTGAGTAGCACAGCTTATGGGACAGACAAGGATTAACCAAATACCAGTCTAAAGACCTGAAGCCTCACTTAACATGAGCTGCAAAAGGACATTGGACATTAGGGATACGTCATCCAGGAAATGTCTGAATATAGCTTTACATGAAATGAACACAGGGTGCTGACAATAACCATCACAAGTGTGTGACCTTAAGATAAGGATGAAAAATTAATCAATTAAAAATGTATAATAGGAGATAGCAGGCACTGAGGAAGTGCACAGCACAGTGCAAAGTGCTAAGTGAGTACCAGGAAGGAGTAGCTGTAGCTCAGTTCTTCCACCATTACTTGTTGTGCCACACGGACCCTGGTACCTGCTACTGCTCCCCTCCCCTCCCAAGAGCTGGAATGAACCCTGTGCTGTCTAGAGCTCCTCAAAAGAGCTGTAGTCCCTGCAGTAAAATGGCAGACAACAGGAAAAAGAGATTCCATAGCTGGATTATGGTGAGTGGGTAAATGGTCAACAGTGGAGGAGAACAATTGGTGGGTCCCATCTGCGGAGCACCACTAGTTCTGAAGAGTCTGCTGTAGTTAATGGAGATGTGAGAGACCTTGAGAGATCACCAGCTGTGGGGGAGAGAGGTGAGGTACCAGCCTGCTTCCCCTGGTGTTCCCCATGTACTGGGAGTTGTTACTGCATGACCTCAGTCCTCCCATTATTTACGGTTACAACAGCAGCTCACATGGCCCTCACATGGGTAAGAGATGGGTTAAAAAAGAGGAGGAAATGACAAGATGATGTCAAGAGAAACCTGGAGCAGCAGAAAAACACAGAAGCTGTAATGTACAAGGATGGAAAGGAGAAGGAAAGCCAGTCAGCTAAAGGCAGCGAAGCAGCCGTGGAGAGGCAAGGGAGACAAGGTGGCTGCAGAACATGGAAGTCAGAGCACGATATCATTTATGCTTTATGCAGAGATAACAGTAGATTTGAGAGTAATTAACTTAAAAGTCAATACTGCCCTTTATGTGATAGGAACATAGATCTGCAGAGAAACGGGCTTCATTATTTCTCCTGCTTACAGACTGACCTACTATCAGGGAAAGCCACTCTTTGGCTGGCTCTTGTAAGGTACTGGAGGTGACAACAACTGTCCATTTTGGCAAAAAGGGAAAAGGTTATTTTAAATGGGCTGGAGCAGATGTTGTTTTCTTTTGTTCCTCAGAGGAAGAAAAGACAAGAGCACACAAATGGAGAGCGAGAGGGAAGAGCTGTAGAGACAGAAAACACAGCGGCTGTTGTGGTGCTGACTCTTCCTTGCCATCTCATTGTGAAAGAAAGGGCACAGCGCACGCTCGTATCATTTCCTCTGAGATGATTTGTAACAGCATTTGGCTGTTCAGGGTGCAGCTCAGCCTTTCTGAGCACCCTTACAGTACTCTAACAAAAATGCAGTCTTGGCTGCCTTAACCAAACAGGGGCACAAGCAGACAGGGAAAGGGAAGAAAGAAAATAAAGAGGCCAAACCAGGCTGAATAAATATTTGGATTGAATCTTTTACTTCAATTTCCCTGACTGCATGATTTTTCCCAGATAAGTAGAAGACACCCATCTGAGTAACCTAGTGATTTCTGGGGTTTGAGGAGAGCCAGCCCTGATGGTTAGAAAATTCCCCAGGAATGTGTCCTTACCTGCTGCCAGTGCAGACCCCGAATGGGCAGAAGCCCCACACGTTCATCATTTCATCCTTTACAATGACCTTCTAGTTTGCCACATGAATTTAACTGAGCTCTGGGCCTGTGACAACAAGCCTTTTTCTCCAACCAATTCCATGGATTTTTAATACTTCAATTAGTTCTGTTTTTCAAAACAAATCTCATGTGAGGGACTGAGTTCGACCCTGTGTAACCCCAAATACCTCAAAGGTGTTGATTTCCACATTTTCACCCTGCTTTGATAAACCAAAGTCAATCCTGCTTTAATTTAATGTAGCAACTGTCACAACTGCTGCAGTTCGGGAGCTTCTGCACATCCTCAGCTCCTGTCCCTGCTGTAGGGATGCTGGGGAGGGTGGGCATGGCACTGCTGGGAAGCTGATTCAGCCGTCACACTCTAATCTGCTGCAGTGTACAAGCTCTCTAAGAGTGGTCACCTCCTGTAGGACAAGCTCTCCTTGAGCTGGGCTGCAGCAGAGCCCCTATGGCAGGTGCTGGGATGGGGCAAGAGTCACACATATCCTGCTTCCACGCTTTCACAGGGGCTCAGAAGGGACCCCACAGAGATATTGCTCCGGCTGGCACCACAGCCATCCCTAGCTACCACAGTTCTCCCCCATGAGTGGAGGGATGAGCACCATGCTCGGTGCATGAGCGAATGAATTGGGAGACTAACCCTGAAACGCTGAGGAAGAGATTGCAAAGCCCCAGGCTAAAGAGCAGGGCTGCTGCTGCCAGCTGCCCCAGGCAGAAAGCCAACAGGCAGACCCTCCCTGTGCCAGTGTGGCAGCAGTGGCCCCTTTGCAGTGCAGCTCCCCTCTGTCCCACAGCACAGTTGTCTAGGCACTAGTGTGGGAGAGAAACCAGCCCTAGCCCTGGCTCTTCCAGCCCCTGGAGAGGGTCTGAGCCACAGGGCTGCTCACAAGACTATTGTGGCTGTGCTGGATCAGAGGTTTTGGTACAGCACAAGGAAAGACATGGCAGAACAAGCAGGTCCCCTCATGGTTGATTTGCAAGAGAGCACAGCTATGGGTACATTGAAGGTGGGTCGCATCCCGTCACCTGCTGCCTCTGTGGACAGATGCATGGGCATGGTCTTAGCATCATGCTAAGGTGCTAGGTTTTAGAGCTGGCGTGCCTCTACACAAGTACACAAACATCAGCTATTGAATGAATTTTCATTTTGAAACCCAAGATGCTTCGTTGGGTTAGGTTTTAGCTACAGAGGGATTTCCAAGTTTGTTTTCCACTTACCTGGGTACAGATCTGCCCCTTGCTGCACAGTGGTTGTATCATCACCAAAGCAAGCTCCCACTTTCCATGCCTGCTGTGTATGTTTGTGGTATTTTGCTCATTGTGTCGCACAACAGGCTGAGGGTCCCAGATGTTAATTCCTGTCTCTCTGCATTTTAATGGACTCTCTCAGTCCCATCTCAGCTGTGGCAGCAGAAATACTGTAAAAGTACAAATACGAGTACAAAATAAGTTGTTAAAATATTGACCCTGAAATACAGAGTGAAGTAAAGAGAGTCTCCTGAGAAAGCCTCCTCTGCTGCATTTTATTAAAGAAAAATAACTTGGAGACACCAGAGAGTCAAGTATTTGCTCAGGCCCCAGTGAAGAGTTTTGATTTTTATTCTTCTCTTGCTGCTGCTCCCTTTATTTTCCTGTGAAGGAAGGAGGACAAAAATGCCTCCCTGAATTGGCTGTAGAGTCCTGTTCAGACCTTGGCTCAGGGTCCAGGTGAAGCAACTGACAACTGAGGGTGCTGCAGGGCTGGGGAGAAGGGACAGGAGCAAAGCTTTTTACATCATGCAGTGACCCACCAGCGTGATCTGAAAGACTGACAACCCCATGACGTTTTTATGCATCTTAACTTTATGCCAACAAAACTGGAACAGAGCTGAACAGATATTTGCCCCCACTCCCTGTAAGCTGTCATGAGCCAAATTGGTTTGGTCCTTGCTTTGGGACCATCTCTTTTTATTTTTTAATAACGCAGGTTTTGCTTCCAGGGAAACATTGGGAGCTGAAGGACTGTAAAGCTGAGGAATACAAGTAGCCAAAGAGCACACTGGTCCAAGAATGAAACCAACAGTCCTTGGCAAAAATAAATCCTTACTGAAATAGAGCCTAATCTTAATGGAGTTTTTTAAATGCAGTTTTTTAAAGGTATTGAGCCCAAGAATTAACAGTGTTATTTAGAGCCTGAAGTGTACTGGTCTCTAGATTCTTACCAAGCCCCCAGAGATGACATGTGTGATACTTGGAGTTTAACTGCAGACACTCACAGAAGAACATCACTCTTTTTCAGTCTGCAGGGCAATTTCTTGCCCCTCTGTAGAAGTACCCATTTGAAGTCTCCTTGCTTCCAACTCTTCTGGCTTAGTCCCATTCCCAGCACTTGGAGGATCCCTTTGAGGAGTGCGATGACAGGAGAAAGGGGTCCCTTGAGAGGGCATCTAATCCATCTGGTTATCTGATTTGATTCATGAGGATCTGCATTACCTTACAGATGTAAAAACCTCAGGAATCTTCCAGACTGAAAGCTATTTAGTCACTAAGCCAAGGTGAGAGGATTGTCAAGTGTTCCTGGAGGATGGCTTCAACAGAGAAAATCTGTACCCCGAAGAGAGCTGCTAGAGCCAGATGTAGAGAAAGAAGCACAAACACACACAATGAGGCATCCTGTAATTTCCCTGCCACTGCAACAATCACTGGGGATATTGCTTTATCCCCATGCAGCTATATCTCCATGCAGCTTAAGGCAACTTTCTAGAGCTGCTGCATGCTAAATGAACCCTCGGGATCTCAGCTGTTAGTCTCTCACCTTGTACCAGCATTTCTACCAGCACACCAACAAATATGATCCTCCTCAGGACCCAATAGATGAGCATGAAATGTGGGCAGCAGGGCAACCTGCATGAAAGCTTCCAAGCCTGCTCAGAAGTGCATGGCAGCCCAAAGAGAACAAAAATCAGGCAGCTCGGAGAACTTCAGGTGCATTAGCACACTGACACGGAGGACGGATAACCTGCAGTTTAACTTCGGAAGGTTACTTTGGAGAAATTATATTGTGCTGCATTAGGATGGTGAAGTGGGGTTTGTTCTGTTGCTTTATGAAATAAGGGGTCATTAGTATGTTTTTAACATATACAAACATCAACATGAACAAGAGACGTTAAGTGGGAAGTTGGTCTCTCTTCTTCACACAGCCTAACCCAGCCCTTATCTGCAGTTGTCAAGGTGAAAAGCAGGGCAGCTGCCTGCTTAAAGTAGCAGATTTCAAGACAAAGCCCAGGCATGATTTGTACCACTGCTTTTCAGAATGGACAGCTGCTTCTGGGTCAGTAAAAGCTCTTCTTTTTCTCTATCCAAATTCCTTATTTCCTAGGTTCTTACTAAATCTTTTTAGCCTTCATACACAAGAATTGCAAGAGTTATCTTTATTGAGGTGACAGAATAAACATCCCCAGGAGAGCTGGGGAGCCCATGCTCCTATCAACATTGGAACATCGGCTTCCATGGGCCAGTGTTGCCTGAGACTTTGCAAACAATGTCTGGAGAAGCAGAGACACACACTGCAAAAGAGAAGCTTTCCTCCTGGACGTGTAGTGTTTCCAAGAAAAGGATGTTCTGTTCTCTGCCACCTCTAAAAACAAAACTGATTCTGTCATCTCCATGTTTGTTTTGCTACATCTGATATTTTTAAATTGTTTATTAAATACAGTGGTTATTTCACTAAGTGTTTGTAATAGCATGAGATCCGTGCCATTGGCTGGAGCCAAGAGCCAGAAGGCATGCAGAAAAACTTCCCCCATCAGGCTGCTGTTGCCAGGCCTCCATGGCTTGGAGAAAATCCCTTTCCCATCACCCAGTACTAAACCTTTTTAGTGTGATTCTGCCCCCACCAAATGGGATGAAACTGCTGTGAGAAGTTGTCTCAGAGTCTGACCTCACGCACAAAGGACCTCTCTTTAATTTCACCATAATTGTCAACATTTGTTTTCCAAAGCATATTGTAACCACAGTATAGAAAGAGCTCATGTAAAAATCTCCTCTCCTTGCTGCATTTACCACAATCATAGGGCTCATGGTGCAGTACTATTGCACTGGAAACTATTATAAGGAAAGCTCATTGAATTTCACTGCAGAAGGCAGCAAACATGAAATGTATACAGCAAAACAATTTCAAGGAAAAATCTTAAAAGATCCCATGTCAGGAAAATGAAAATGCAGGGAGCGCCGTCTGGGAACTGAACAGAAGACTGTGCTTATGCTGCTACAGTGCTAAAACAGATACCAGAAAATATGGAAACTAGCTTTGTAGTGATGAAATAAAATAATTGCAAATTAAGTGGCTGCTTACGCAAGATACACTACACAAAACCAATTACAATATGAAGAAACAAACTGGGAATTCTAAATTAAGTCAATTCTTTGCTTAAAGCAATTCTCACAAAAAGGACACTTCTCCAGAAAGATCCCTTATTCACAGCATGGTGTCCTCTATGTATCAAGCCATAGAATATGAATGGAAAGATTATTTACACAGTTCAAGTAATGCTCCATATATCACATTCACTGCTAAATGTGGGGGTCTCAAGGCATCCAGCAATACAAACAAGCTACCAGGATGCATTTTATTATGAATGTCTCTTTCTATCACCCTCCACAGTCCAAAGTCACTTCTGTAGTGAAGTGAGTGACATTTATACCCCTCTACCCCATCATTCCCCCACACCAAAGGCAAACAGCAAGCAGTGGAAACTGTGCCATCTTTCTCTCTGCTGCTACCCTCCTACAGAGAGGACAGTTGGCTGCCTTACCCAGGGGTGCAGTGGGGTTCATCTCTCAGCCTTCTATCTCAGGTGCTCCTCATTGCTCACTCAGAGCAAAGGTTCATTACTGAGCTGGAAAGCCACATTGACACTGGTCCTTCTGCAAGGCTTGGGGCCACCAATGTGAGACGCTCCACGGCAAGGCTAGGGGAGACCAAGAAAGGGTGAGCCAAGGACCACAAGCATGATGGTTTCACTGAAAAGGAGCTGAAGAGCCACAATGGGTGCATCCTGCCCCTATACTGAGGGTTAAGTGCTAGCCTGAGCTATCAGGACTAGAAGTTCTCAGCCACCACTGTAAAGCTGTGCCCTGCCCATCATGGAACAGTGCCTGGCTAGGAGGCAAAAGAGACCAACCTCAGCTGGAAAGGGAACCTGAACCACCATGGGGAAGAAACTGGTCTCCAGGAGGCCCAAGCATCAAAGCGCTGGTGGAGAGGAAAGGGAGCAAATGGTGACAGAACTGACAGGGAAAGCATGTGCCAGGTGTCACAGGAAACAGAACAGGAGTCCAGAAGAAGAAACATGTGATAGAGGGAGCTTGTGAGTGCTCCATCCCTGATGGTATTCAAGGCCAGCTTAGATGAAGCCTTGGGTAGCATGGTTTAGTGTGAGGTGTCCCTGCTTATTGCAGGGGGGTTGGAACTAGATGACCTTAAGGTCCTTTCCAATCCTAACTATTCTATGATTCTATGGAGGATGCAAAACTTGAGGAAAAGAAGGGTAAATGAACAAAAGTACTCACTCCATTTGAGGAGTCGTCTCTGGCTCCTGGAAGACTCCCAGTTGGACAAAACCCTCCTCCTGTTTCCAAATTCCCCATACAAAAATGTGCATAAGAAAATTTTCCTTCTTCTAATGAAACAGATTGGGTCATGGCCTGGCCATGGGCCATGGTCAAAAGCTACTGAAGCAAAGTCTGCATTTGCACAAGAACAAATAGGTCTGAGCTGGCCACAAATGTTTTTAAGGTGTCAGTGAGAAGTTTGGCTATGGGGCGTAAAGGGCAGAAGCTTAATTCAGTATGAAGTGGAGCCTGATGCATTCGTTAAAGGGATTATATAGTGCCATCACCTGTGAAGACAGGCAACTTGTTTCAACAGTTCCAAGGACCCCCAGCTGTGTTCCCAAATCCCACTGTGTTTTCTGCACCTCGTTTTTGCCAACCTCTTGCACTTTCATGAACCCAGGATCACCACACTTCAAGAATAAGGGGTAAAGGCACAAAACAAATTTGGAACTTATTAGTGGAATGGCATACATATTTATACCCCTAGACAGATAAGACCAACTCTTTCACCCAATCAAGGGTTGCAAGAGCACATACAGATCCATCCCAAAATAATGCTTTCTGTATATTTCAGGAATGACCCCTAACTATACTTAGGATGAGGAATTTGTCTTCATGTGATGAGCCTGACCTCATCATCTACAAAGGGAGAGGCTGTGGGCAACCAGATGCTCCTCTCATCTGCAAGGTCCGAATCACCAGTATATTTCATATATTTAAAGTACTGCTCTGGGACCCATTGCCATAATGTCTGCATGCCTCGTAGTCTGCCTAAAAATAAACAAATATCAGTTACCCAAGTGGGTGACTCATAATTGTACATGAGTCCCTCTGAGTGTGAGCAGGTTGGCTGGTTAACTAGTGTGAAGGCTCACTAACAGACAGTCCTAATACTATCCTCAAACTACCACCAAACCACTTCAATCAGTATGTATAAAATGGCCAAAGTGCATAAAGCCAGTAACTAACCTACCTTTCCCTCTTGTATCATGTGCTAGGAAAAATTCCCTGTTCTCAGATCAGAATTCATGGCTATTGACAAGAAACACTCATAGAGCTCTTTCTGTCCCACATTCATAATGAGGACAGAGGAGCAGGTTTTAATCATAGCACCATCAAAACCCCTTCACCAAACCATGAACCCAGCATAAAACTCAATCCACTCTTAGATACTTGCCATGATGCTCATGTAGCCTGCTGTTGGTTTTTCTGATATCTTAACCTCACACTCCTTCCTGAGCAAAGTCTTTTTGAAAGAGCAGAACTCTTTGGGGTCTGACAAGTGGTGTCTTTCTTTGTTTAGTTCTTTGTTTCCAAAAACTGCCCACATATAGGTACATACACATGAGAATAAAAATACATCTATACCCACATATGGACTATAAGGGACTATACGGAACTCTTTTTGCCAAGCCAGACTCAGCAGGAGCTTTGCTGGCAAGCACAGGAACATTTGCTGTCCTTAGACTCTGTAGCAGCCCTCTCACTTTAAGCAACATTAGTTTAGTTATCGTCCAAAAACACAGAATAAAAAACCTCTGGGCTCAATTTCCTTCAAAAAGCCACCATACTTGATCATTCCAAGAACAATAAAATTCACCTTCTAAAACTTAAACTGAATAAATAGAGAGACCAGATCATGTGGCATCTCTCTATGAAGTGTTAAGACTGACCATCTTTAAGACATTTGAAGTTTAAGCTCATGTTATATTTCACATGCTGGGTGCTTTCCAGTTCAAGCAATTCCTCTGGGCTGGAGAGGGAAGGAAGGGGGATCCCGACAGGCACTCCTCATCTATAATCAGCAGCTATAATTGCACTTTCCTTTAGCTGGCTCTAGCATTTTCCAGACTAAACCCCACTGTTCTCATGCAGGGAAAATTCTTTGGAAGTCAATACAGAACTGCTGCTCCCAAGTCAGTGAGAATTGACTTTTTCAGTCTGTCTGCAGGTGTTAGCCACAATTACTTTTTGACATCCCTGCATTACACTGGCTTTGTGTGTACAAATGAGTGAAGTTGCTCCCCAGTGACTGACTTGAAGAGACTTATTACTATCGACAGCTGCAGGAACTGTCTTTTTGCTCAGGAGATAAAAATGTGTAGTTTGGAGCCAAAGAATCAGAGAGTCAGAGTAAAACACATTGAAGCTGATGGGGAAACTCCTACCAACTTCAATGGGATCAGATAGTCATCCCTTCTCCTTGTGGCTAATGGGTATATGCTATCATGCCTCTTGGCTTTGCGGCTTCTCTACAGCTCATACCTCAGCGGTCTGCTCTGCAGCCCTGCAGCACAAGCACAGCAACATCAGGTCCAAGAGCAGAGCATACATCACAAAGCGGTCTTGTGTCTGAATCAATCCCTATGTTCTTCTGTACAGAAATATATGCTGGCCAATGCCATCTAATGAATGAGAAAAACATCTGCTCTCATAACCACTTTCACTGGCTCCATGGGGCTGAGCTGAGATGACTCTTTAGGGCTAAATGCGCACATACAATACTCCTCTTGGTGCTGTTACTCGAGTTTTCTATCAGCACTCCAAAATGTGTGAAAACAAAGATGATTCCGGTTTTCACCTTACTTTATTGACTATTTCAAACTGCTGCTCACCAGAGCCTATGTAATTATCTAAGCGAGATCATACAACACAGTTCGAGCCACAGGACTGCATCAGCGAACGAGCTGTGCTTATTGCAGCATGGAAAACAATGTTAAATTAAGCGAGGTTTTCTTCTAAGTTATCC
This sequence comes from Agapornis roseicollis, assembly GCA_002631895.1. Classification (NCBI taxonomy): domain Eukaryota; kingdom Metazoa; phylum Chordata; class Aves; order Psittaciformes; family Psittacidae; genus Agapornis; species Agapornis roseicollis. The sequence goes on along the minus strand of NDXB01000670.1, from coordinate 15,936 downwards.
TTCAGAAGTTGAGGGAGTTATGAAAGTACAAATTGAAAAACGTGCTGCAGAGGCAAACACAATGCTCACCACGAAGGCCAGCCTGAAGGAAGGAAAAGATTCCCAGCATTGTTTCACATGGGTTTTGTTTCAGGGGAAAGAATTGACATGAACAGCACAAATAGGCAGTTCTCTGACCTGACCCGAGTCTGACCAAAGGCAAGAAAATCCTTGTGTCGGGGGGTTTTTCCTTTCTAGATGGTTGTGAATTCCATGGGATATTTTCAGGCTGATGGTGGGAAAGTGGCAACAAAATACAAAAGATTTCACAAGCTACACCTGGCCCTTTCCACTGAATGCTTTTCTGGATATACAACTGCAATTTCCTTTTGAGCTTCCTTCCTACTCTAGAAAAGAGCTGCTCAGAGCTACAAGGGGAAACAAAATAGCTGAGTTTACACCAAAGCAGCAGCAAAGCTCATTATTTAAAGCATACCCTCAAATTCAGCCAGTGAACACGCTAGAAAAATTGAGACATTTTAATTATTTTGAGTCAAAGTAGAGTGATGCTGTAAGTGGTAGCTTTGTTTCAGCATTAGCAAAGGCTGCCAGTTTGCACTGGGGATCTGAGCACTCTTTAGCTCTACCTAATGGGGTTTTCTCTTTTAATGAAGGTACATATAGCTCCCCCTGCCATCAAGCTGTGGCTTTCTCTACTTCTGTTAAGGAAAGAAGGAGGTGAAAAGAAGTCAGAAAACCCCTGGCACAGAAACAAAGGATGACTTTAAAAGACATTCAAAACAAGTTTTATTTCTGTCTGAAATATGTCATTCCTGCCGATGTACTGTGTGCTGTGACATTACCCTGTAGCAAAGTGAATCCTGCCATGAATCTTACGAAAGGAAAATAGTTTCTATTGTAACTCCCACCTCAGGGCTTGTGTCTAGATTTGTTTTTTGAATTGAGGGGCTTTTTGTTACTTTAAAGTTCCTATGTGAAAAATACCTGGAGGTTTTGTGTTGGTTTGCTGGCTTGGGTTTTGGTGGTTTGGGTTTTGGTGGTTTTTTTTCTTTTCCCTTAATTTCAGTATCTAAAAAGAAATTAATCCTTTTGCTTGGCTGAGACCCTGTGGTGAGGTAAGTGTGCCATACAGCATCCTGAGGGTGACCCCTTCCTTTTGGTCCCCTAAGACCATGGGGGAAGAGCTTCCTCCCCTTCTCTTTCTTACCAGAAGCTCAGAGGTGGTACTCCCATGTGAGTACCTCATCTGTTCCTGCAGGATCCCAAGGACATGGACGTGGTCCCTCTCTCCTTTGTCTGTATCCTGCAGCAAGCACAGAAACAAGTTATATCTTCAAAGTCTGCAGAACCGCGCACAATTCCGCAAAAGGTACCTATGGTTACACTACACCCATGTAGTGCATGCATGCTGTAGAATGGTCTAGCTCACAGAGATCAGACCTTGCTCCAAGCAGAAGCACTCCCCGGTGCTACATATTGATGGTTTAACCAGATCAGAAGCAGGATCTGAAGTCTATGAGGAGCTCAGAATCCAGAGCGCTTTGCATAGGTTTTTCTCATGGTTCCAGTAAGAGGAGCTTGGAACATTCTGTGAATGGCTCAGTGTCCGGCTGGAGGCCAGTGACGAGTGGTGTCCCTCAGGGATCGGGGTTGGGACCTGTCTTGTTCAACATCTTTGTCACTGACATGGACAGTGGGATTGAGTGCGCCCTCAGCAAGTTTGCCGATGACACCAAGCTGTGTGGTTCGGTGGATACGCTGGAGGGAAGGAATGGCATCCAGAGGGACCTTGACACGCTTGTGAGGTGGGCTGATGCCAACCTCATGAAGTTCAACCATGCCAAGTGCAAGGTCCTACACCTGGGTTGGAGCAATCCCAGGCACAGCTACAGGTTGGGCAGAGAAGAGATTCAGAGCAGCCCTGCAGAGAAGGACTTGGGGGTGGTGGTCGATGAGAACATGAACATGAGCCGGCTGCAGTGTGCGCTTGCAGCCCAGAAAGCAACCGTATCCTGGGCTGCATCCATCCAAAGGAGCGTGACCAGCAGGGCCAAGGAGGTGATCCTGCCCCTCTGTTCTCGTGAGACCTCACCTGGAGCACTGTGTGCAGTTCTGGTGTCCTCAACATCAAAAGGACATGGAGCTGTTGGAACAAGTGCAGAGGAGGCCACGAGGATGATCAGGGGACTGGAGCATCTCCCATATGAAGACAGGCTGAGAGAGTTGGGGCTGTTCAGCCTGGGGAAGAGAAGGCTGCGTGGAGACCTCATAGCAGCCTTCCAGTATCTGAAGGGGGTCAGTAGGGATGCTGGGGAGGGACTCTTCATTAGGGACTGTAGTGACAGGACAAGGGGTAAGGGGTTCAAACTTAAACAGAGGAGGTTTAGATTGGATTTAAGGAAGAAATTCTTTCCTGTTAGGGTGGTGAGGCACTGAATGGGTTGCCCAAGGCAGTTGTGAGTGCTACATCCCTAGTGGTGTTCAAGGCCAGGTTGGACAGAGCCTTGGGTGGCATGGTTTAGTGTGAGGTGTCCCTGCTTATGGCAGGGGGTTGGAACTGGATGATCTTAAGGTCCTTTCCAACCCTGACTATTCTATGATTATATGACATGTGTGACATGGAATTCCTTACTGTAGGAACTTTTCCTGTGTGTTGAACAAGAGCACAGCACAGCAGAATGTGTTATCACATACCTTGAATGGGAGAACTCCATGTGAGCACAGAACCATCTCTATTTTTTCCCTGCTAGCCCACTAATGCCAGGGGAACCGTTCACAACAGAGATATGGACTCCCATTCAGTGTTGTGCGAGTGGTTATGTCCAGCAAAGGCTGGGCTGGAGTGGTCAGATAGAGACAATCATGGTCCAAACCACCACCACAGGACATCCTGGATCTCCTCTGACAAAACCCTTGGTCTCCGTGGCTTAGCCATTCTCATGAAGATAAAACTACTCCTTTCCTGCTTGCACTTGTCTGGTTCTCACAGTGACTGCAGAGGTTCAAAAAACATGATGTGGAGCAGGAGTACCCCAGAAAAACCGGGCTTTGGGGTTTGTTGGGTTTCTTTGAGGGGGTGGAGGGAGGGTTGGTAACAGAAATGCAGAGAAGTTTACAAGTGGTTGATTCACATTTTTTAAAGGATACCTTTTCTTTCCTGAGCATCCCCACCTTACCCAGCTACAGATCGCATCTCCCTGCAAACACCCTTACAGAAACGCAGCTTATTGCAACGTCCTTTGGTTGGAATATCACAGACTGGCTCTTGAGAGAGAGCAAACAATGCCAGCAAAGTCCTTTTCAAGTGATACAACTGCATCAGCACTGGGACATTTGCCAGCACAGCTATTTTTTGGCAAGAGAAGGGTAAAAAGCCACTGCTCTGACCAACATAACGAAGCTGGCAAAACAGAAACATGGGCCATGGCATCTCTGATAGCATCTGTCTCCTCTGTCCCCTTTGACAGCCACGCTTTCTCCCACCACCACCACTTACACACACAGTTTCAGGCCTGCTCAGGAAGGGAAGGGATGTGCTGCTATCTCCTAATGAGAATTAAACCAAAATGTCACATACCCAAGTCCAAAGAACTTGTGGGAGAAGCAGTCTGCATGCTGCAAGTCACTTCAACCACTCATCACCTCACTGAGCCGCTAACCTGACAGCATCTCCTCACATCTCCTCACTAACTGTAAAGCTTTTATTTCAAAGGAAAATGCTTTGAATGATCTTTGTGCAGAAAAAGATACCACGGCGGTGATGAGAGCTGCAGTGCTGCCGTTTGGTCTGTGGGGCACTGCTGAAAGGAGCAAAGAGCCAAAAGCATAGCTGCAGCCTGTTCGCTTTAATGAGCAATGAACTTCATGGGGGAGTTGGGACTAGTTTCATCAATAGGGTTATTAAACACAGCTCATTTGCCCTCCCACCTTCCAACTATGAAAAAAGGAGACAAGTTCAATACCCAACTCTGCGCTAGTGCAACTGCAAAACTACAGTTTAAAAAGAGCTCAGAAAGGGGAAGCTGGAGGCTGGTTTAGCTGCAGCCTTAGTCCAGCCTTGCTGCAGTGACCCAGGTGGGTTCCCCTGGGCAGGGGCACGCTGGCAACGTTACAGCTTTGATCACGATGCTTTGACACAGTGGAGAGCTGAGGGAGACTGGGCATAGCCCAGGTGCAACTTCCAGTGCCTCTGCAGGATCGCACCTTGACTTTCCTTTTAGCAAGCAGTGCGTGGTGCAGTCTGACAGTGCCTGGAAGGAGGCTGTGCTGGAGCTGCACATGAACAGAAGCAAACTGAGGAACTGATAGGAAAAACAAGGTCTATGCAGCTATATCTCTGCTGAGAAGCAGGTAAATCCTGATGACAGATTCTAATCCTTCTTGTTAACATACCTAAATTTCTTCCTTTAGCAAGTTGATGCAATTTGGGCAAAATACCACAGTCTGGCAGGCATGGTAAATTGAAAAGGCTTTAAATAATGTTGATCCAATTCTTAGCTTGAAAGCTTATAGCTTACAAACAACATAACACGTAACAACTCTGTGTATTGATTTCATTAAAGAATAGCACTGGGGGGGG